>APFE030972431.1:69664-122989 GCA_000404065.3 Pinus taeda
CGAAAACCATAGGTAGGTTCGCCCAACCTAATATAGGGTCCAAAAAAATTTTTCTCGGGGCGCTGCCCCGAACCCCATAGAGGGGGGCTACCTGCCCCCCTCAAACCCCCTAGATAGGGGGGGCTGCCGCCCCCCTGTGACCCCCCCGCTGCGCAATCAGCGTGGCGAAGGGGGGGCTCTGCCCCCCCCTCTAACCCCCCGGTTCACTACATAGGTTAGTCGTGGAAAGAATATAACACAACCCAACATCGGCACAGAAATTCTACACTATATCTCCTAAAAACAAATGGCCAAATAGAATCTACAAATAAGGTGATTGAGTCCATCCTTACAAAAACTGTAAATATTCATAAAAAGGATTTGAAAAATAGACTGTCATAATCATTGTGGGCATACATAACTACTCGGAGAAATAGAACAGATCACACACCTTATATGTTGGTTTAGGGGAAACAAGTATTGTTGTTAATCGAAGTCTAGATTAAGACTTTTAGGACTATTTTCCAATTGGAATTGGATCTCTTGAAGGCATGGAAACAATGCCTTCTGCAATTAATTGAATTGAATGAGATAAGAAGAGATGTTGTACAACAAATTGTTTTGATGTAGCAACAATGCAATAAATGTCTTAATAGGCTAATCAAGAAAAATCAGCTCCAATCATATAATTGGTTGCTCGTCTATGACTCAAAGTTCAAAAAACTTTAAGGGGAAAATTCATATACGTTGGTTGGTATTGCGAATTGGTCAATTTTTTTGAGGATGGAGTAGTGGAGATAGAAACCATTGATGAAAAGGTTGTTGTTTTCTTGGTGAATGGATATAGGCTTAGAGTGTATCTTCAACCAAACACCAAGGAATATTTTGTGCAGCAAGTTCAACAATAGTCAATTTGAAAATGGTAGACATGGGAGAATACAAATATTTAGTGATTATCTTTTAATATGCTCTTTCCAAGAATAATCAAATAGTAAAAAAAAAAAGGGAAAAAATTAATAATGCATAATTGTGAAAACCATCTTATTGTCACAGTTTTGTAAGGATCTACTTGAAAACTAGATTTCTAGTAGGTAGATAATTTTCTAATAAAATGGGATGCCACTTGAATTTATATGAATGGCTAACCTACTTTTGAGAAGAGGTGGGTTCCTATAGAGACTCTTCGTGGTCGTAGAAAGGACCAACATAGACATAACCCTTATCAAATTTTAGGGAAGCTGGCATGTTAGAATTTTATACAAGTGGCATAAAAATTTCTTATTCCCCTTTCCCTTCTTCCCTTTATTCCCTGAAATTTTATCCCTTGTCCCTTTTCTTGTTTCCCCTATTATTTATTACTCTATTTTAAATCTAATGTCCCTGACAAATATTCCCTCCCATTATTTTCATAGTATTCCTATCCCATTTATTTTTTCCCACTTTTTATTTCTGAAGTCTATTTAGTTTTTCTCTAATAACTCTACTTTATTGTGAACATACGACTAAATTATGGCAACATTGGCCGCTAGCATTGAGTCCCTATGAGCATTAAAAAAAAAAAAAAAAAAAACTCAATTCTATAGTAAGATTGGTCAGTCAAAGAATTCTTTTCTTTTTCAGCATAAATTAATTGACTTATGTTGGCATACAAATAATATTTTAGTTATAGTGCATGAACACTGCTAGAAGTGAAGGAAAGGCCTTAATCGTGGATCATTCATTTCATGTCAAAGAGATAATATTTTTGTATGAATAATCATTTTGCAAAGCCGAGTTAATATGTTCATGACACCTGGCTTGATAATTAATCAAGGGAGGTAGAAGTGCATAGTGGTACTTTATTATGTGGCGTGTCATTTTGTAATTTGCATGACCTTTATCTTTATAAGACGCTTCTCCTAATTCATATTGTGTAATGAGTTAGGCTAGATCATGGTAGTGAAGGTCTAATCCCACCCATGTTTTTGTTAGTATTGCATTAAATATTCCTATCATTATTTGGAAGTCCCAAGGTGTTGTTATGATAATATGACAGGGTTTTTATTTTCTGGTAACTATGCATATCTTGTGTCCTTCCTTTGAATCGTAATTTTTACCTGGTCCCACTGTCCCAAATTAGACTTCGTAGTAAGTGGATTATGATTTCAAAAGTGGTAATCAGTGTCGGGAGATCGAAAGGGAGGTGCAAGTATTGGATCAAAATAATTATATGCTATGTTGGTTGCATCCATTACACCTTGTAGAGAAACGAGCCCTTCCTGCACTCTTTACCTTCGACAATAGGAAATTGAGAATTGAAGGGTTGAATTTGTGCCTTTGTGTAGAAATCATGTCTCTTATAAGAATGAAACCCTTTTCAATTAAAGAGATGGAGGGAAATCCTAAATATGATTCAAGTTTGCCTATTTTGCAGGAAGCAGGGTGGCTTCCATTTCTATATAAATTCAATGGTTTTGATTCTGCATTGACCTGAGCCTTTGTGAAAGGGTTTGATGCCAAGATTTTCAATATCAGGACTACGAAATTTGAGCTGACAGAGAAATTCATTGCGCAGGAAACAAAGCTACCAATACTAGAGAACAATGGTTCAAGAAAGAAGAGGTAGAAAAGGGAGCATGGCGAAGGTTTGATGCAGAGTACCATATCGATTGGAAAAGAGGCATCCCTAGGCATCATATTGTTGAGAAATGGAGAAATTTGTTGTATATAGTCTAGAGGTTCCTTACATGTGAGGGAAGGTATTTGGTAACCCTTTTGTATCACATTCGCCTGCTGATGCATTTTGAGTATGGTCACTCTATCAATTTTCCTTACTTCTTGTTGAATAACTTGGCTAAGATGGCTAGGAGTGTTTAGAAGAGACCTGAGGACCAAGAAGGTTATAATTTATGTCATTATGAGCTAATCAAAATATTAGTTAGTCAAGAATTGAAAAAAAGGGTTCTACTTGGGAGAAGTTTATTAAGTTACACTAGTCTAGAGATGTGAAACAAGTTCTTATCCCAAAGTGACCTAAAGGGGACACGAAGGAAGTTAAAAGACCTAAATTTGGCCTTGAATTTGTTCAAGAAGAAAAGTAACATGGATCAGTGCATAAGAAGTTAAAGAGGATAATACCATCTATGGATGTGTTTCCTAAACCACCCAGGAGGATAACTAGGGGGTTATCGAAAAGTTTTCATGATCCTCTTCATCAGGAGTTACCAAAGGAAGAAAATTTGTCATGTGGGATTTTTTATGGAACCAACCCTACCAAATGGAGATGGTGCCCCATTAGGAGAATAAGGACAAGAATCCTCGCAAGAAGTGCATGTGAGTGAAGGAGATATAGGAGTTGTTAGTGATAGGGCATTCCTTCATGGTAAGAAGCATGAAGGTGGTAAAAAGAGTTTTTCTTTCCATGTGAATTTAGCAGCTGCTGCAACTAGTTAGGAACCAAGGTTGGAAGAAAAAGAGGACTCAATTCCTTTTGAATTCTTCATTAACAAGTCCAAGGAAGGAAAAGAAGTGTAGATGTTGAAATGAAGAATTAAAGAGCTAGAAGTTCTAGATCGATTTGTGAAGTCCCAGAATAAAACATTGACTACCATGAATGAGATTAGTTACAGAAATGGCAGAATTAAAGGAGCAGGCCAGGAAGTGGAGAATGCATGTTTCTTACATGAGAACTCAAGCCAGGAGATTTTATAAGAATTTAAAGAAGGCACAAAGCACAAACAATGGGATTGACATCCAAATCCAATAGTAGGACAAGGTAGATCTTAAAGTTTTGTTTTTTTGTAGGGGTAAGATCAGTTGTGTGAGGACACACAACATCATTGGGTTGGGGGAATATCAAGTTCCACAATTTCCTTATAATGTGTTCATAAAACCCCACCTTATCCTTGTTTTACAATCCCGAGAAACTTCATGAATATATTTTCTAGTCCTTTCTATTGTATTTATGTCAATTTAGGTATAAAGTTTGATTATCTTTAAAATAAGGTTGCATAGATTAGCTTTAAATGGCTAAAATGTTCATATCAATGTTTCCCTAAGTATTTTACTCCTTGAATTTTCATTAACATTGTTATGAAGTGCATATGGTACATTAGGAGTCAGTTATTCAAGGCATATGGTACATTAGGAGTCAGCTATTCAAGGAACACCATACATTAGGAGGAAGCTATTCATTGAGACAACTGAGACAACTACCTATTTTTTGAGATTCCTACACCGGTCAAAGGGTTCCTCCACCAGCATTATCATGGACATGAAATGAGTTGTTGGAGATATTTATGGCGTGCCTTTCACTTCTAATATCCAATAAATAACTTCCATAACATAAATCCTATACAAATGAAGAAGTTTGAAACTACCCCTAGAGTTGCAGATTATAATGCCAATAAGTATTTGGTTTGAAGACGCATTGTTAGTAATTTAATTTCAAATTGTTTCTATTTTTCTCAACCCTTTATGGCCATGAATATTTGTAATATGTATATATAAGTTAGGTTACAGGAAGCATCAAGTTAGTGATTCCATTAGTTTTCTATACTATTAAGCTTGAGTTGGTATCCCCATATCTCTCTATGGGATTGGACCACTGAACATTTGATGTGTTGAACTGAGTTTTTCTTATTAATATAGCACTCCAATGTCAGGTTTAAGTTCACTATGTTTGTAATGTGATATATATGTGCCCTTAAGATTTAACCATTATTTATTTTCTTAGTAAGGGAACGAGCTAGTTGGCCCAAACCTGACCAACCTAGCTCATTATCATTTGTTAGTGGTAGTCATGTGTGTGTTGGAATGAATATTGAAGTATGGATATTATTATTTATGTATGTGTAAGAAACAAATGAACTTTGTGACTATGTGTGGTCGACCAGATCTAGAGTATTCTTTCTAATATTTATGTAATGATAGTTTATTGATTCAAATATAATGCTTGTCATTTTCCTTCTTGTTTTTGTGAGTTTCTGATTTGAAAGATGAAAATATAAGATTAATGTTATAGTTTCTTCAGTTCGATTTTTTCATTCTAGAGCAATTTTTCCATGTTCTCTGTACTCTTATGGTTTTGTGGTGGATTGTTAACACGAACACCTGTGGGACTGATCTATTTAAACAATTCAAATACTTGATTCATCTTTCTTTCATATTGTTGTGATATCGTAGGATACATAGGTCTTGATAGGTTACAACTTGGAGGGTTAGGGTTGGTACAAGAATCACATCTTATAAATTTCCTATTTAGAACGAATGTGTGTCCACTCATTTCAATTTTTCCTATCATATTCAGGATTTAATTAAAGAACAGAGGAATGTTTTATAAATTTGTTTTTAAACAAGACTGATTCAGATACTCTGTTTTTGTATTGTAATATGAGAGATGGAAGGAGGAGACAGAGAGTGTTTGACTGTTGAGGAGGAGAAACATTTTTATGTTTTGTTATCCAGTGTGAAAGAATAAATTTTATGCTTTAATTAGCCAGTGTGAAGAAGATTTTGTTCTAGAGGCAAGGTTAATGTTTTGTTTTCTTTACTTGAACTTGATTCCCTTTTGATTGTGTATGATTGGAATAATTTCTTTTGGTTGAATCTTAAGTCAACTTTGAGATCTAAAGGTTGATTTTTCTTTTGGGACAAAGTGAGTTTCTTAGATTCACATGCTCATGGTTTCATTATCACAAGATTTTTCTTTCCAAAGAGCATAGCGATAATGATTTTGTTACTTCACAGCATAAACACAGTGGTGACTTCTTTCACATAGTGAGATTGTCTGTGTGCTTCTTTGGTTCATCTTGGAGTTTGCAAAGTGGAGTTTGTGGTTATCAAGTAATTTTTTATTTTTATGATATTAGTCAGTTTGAATGGCTCATGAGTGGGTGTGGTTAGTAACTAGAGTGATCTGAGATTACCAAATCAACTAGTGCATGAACAAAATAGTAGGGTTTGTATATTTATATTTTATAGAACTTAGAAAGATTTAATGTTTGGTTGGAGATAGGGTTTTGTAATATAGATTTTATTAGTCCTTCTTGGCATTAACTCTATTGTGCCTCAAAGTATATGATCTCCTGCTTTGACAAGTAAATGTTGAGGACATCTTGACAACCAACACATCCCTATTTTTGTAAAATAGATATGGAAATAATGGATCCATTGGAGCAAGTCTATACCACTTATCATTTATATATTTTTTGCCTTCATCAAATTGTTTATTCACTCGCATTTTGTTAAGGATTTCAATGAAATTGTTGTTTTTTTTACTCATTTTTGTATGCAATTCATAGAATTTAACTTTCTATTTCTATAAATCATATACTAGTTTATCACCGCTGAAATTGGTTTCTCAAAAATCAAAGAATCTTTGATCAGTTGTGTTTGGAACAAGTCACATGAAAATATTACACCAATATTTTCAAAATAAACCAATGGAGTATGCTTAATTTTGCGTAAGCATCTGTCGACATGGTATAATAATGGTGAACCTATCAAAGATGCCTTGTCAATCAACATAACATGAAGTTATTCATAATGTTTTCTCAATGTGTCTAGTTTTTCACCTTTAAGTGAAAGATATTTTTGATTTTTTAAATGGTAAATGTAATGCAGAATGCAATCTTATACAAACTGCATTGAACATCGCTTTTCCTATATATTTTGTGATGATTCCTTTTAATTGAGATGGGTCATATCCAAACATGTTATTGTACAAAAAAAATAGAGATTGAAATATCTCTATAACATTAAACATTTTCCCAACACTCGTGTTGCCTGTTACATGTACATACAATGGGTCAATTGGAATTTTTTTCTTCTCATCAACTATTTCTTTCACTATCTTTACCTGCCTAGGTTAAGCATTCTCATGATTTCATAGATTTTTGTTTCTTCTAGTATTTGTGGCTACTTTACAAATTGATAAGGTCTCTCAACAATTGATTTTGCATTTTTACCCTTTTTATTCGATATTGTATCCTTGATAGCATTTTTTTATTTCTATTTCTTCACATGGAGATAAATTTATTTCAAACAATTCACTCTCTTTGTTTTCAAGCTCAACAACTATGTTATCAATATCAGTCCATGTTGTCATTGTTGCATTCGTGAATTTCCTCTCGTTACATTTTATGATTTTTTCAAATAATAAATATGCATTCTCCCGACTCGAATATTGTTATTTAAATATGTTCTCATTAATACGATATGGTACATACAAAATTAATCATTCTTTGTAATAGTTATCAACATCAACGTGTTTATTATACTTTATGTACCTTATAGCATATGGTCTCTCAATGCCTCCTCTTTTTTTTCCGTGTAGCATATAAAATGACGCAAATTTCGCTAAACATACATTTTCGATGCTTTTTGGTCATTGCAAATAGTGATCAATAATTGATAAACATGCTATGTTTTCTAAATCATTTGGTTCATGTTATAGGTCTCTTGGTTTCTTTAGTAAAAATGTTCGATCATCTATTGTTGAAGTATTAATAAATATGCATTTCCTTGAACTATTATTTAGTGGCATTGACAACACTAAATATATAGCTTGTTGCACATACAATTGTTGTAATTAAAAAAAAAAATTCCAAGTCTTGCAATTGTTTCTATGATATCACCATCGTTCTTTTAACACTCGCTTTGCACACATTTAAACATTGATGTCATTGTTTTATCTAGATTTTTCATATATGAACTACAATAAGTAGTTGTAGAAAATGAATCAAGTACAAATTGAGCATCAATGTTTGCACCCCATATTAACGAAATATGTCGAGTAAAGCTATTAGTCCAGATGTCTACTAGTTCTCTTTTCAACAAAATTGTTCTTCGGTTTAGTGTACATTGAATTTCATGGATATAATCACATTCGGTTATACCTATTTTTTCCAAAAAACTATTAATGTATATGTCTCATCATGTTCCTTATGCTCTAGTGCATAAAATATCACTCTTTTATTTTCCTTTTCTTTTGCACTGTCAAATTCCATAGGTTCAAGTATTTGTGTTCTTGGCATTGGTGATAATTGAAAATTGAACCTACAATGCATTTGTTTTCCTTTCATACAAGTAATTATGTGATGATGGCGTTGAACAGTTTTCAGATTTGTAGGTATTTTATTTGAATCGTGGGACAAGTACTTGTCAACAATGTTTTCGATTTTAGTATTCATACTTTTTCCATAGATGGGAGAATTTTTAATCCATATCAATCCATGCTCATGTTGGCTTCCTCAATTTTGGAATTTTTTTACAAATAAATAGACAACAACATCACCATAGTAGTTGGACCCATGTGAAATTAATTGGCGTTCAACATTCATCCTACTTATGTAATATCATACATAGGTAATAGAGTCATTTCTTATCAAGGTATCAATATCATCTTCATCTACTTTGTTTTTAGTACACAGTTTTTATTTTAGTGTATTTGTTGCAAAGCCTTTACTAAAGGCTCCCATATATGTTTAACACTCTTAAACAAAACAAAGAAAGTGGGCATCCCTAGTTGTTGGATCATTGCATATAATTTCTTGCGTAAATGCAACAAATGTTATGGTGATGTTCGTATTCATCTAAGATCCATGTAGGCGATGTTCAATGCAAGAATGTGTTTCAATTCTCCCTTTTTTAACATCTTTATCTATTTTGTTTTTCCTTTCAATTGTCCTTTTCTTATACGAATCCAAATACAACTTAATACTTGATTGAGGATAATTTTCTCTATTTTGTAAAACTAATTTGTTATATGATATGAAAAATCATGATCTTGATGCAAAACTTCCCACTTAGCAATATTTTCATATGTAAAGCTTCTCGTAACACAGTCTAATCATTTTTTTTGTAAAACAGAGTGGGAAAGCTCATACCTTCTGAATACTTAGCCCTGAATATACCCAATGACCTATAGCCTTCACCTAGAGCAATGTTGATATGATTATTATGGAGATAATAAATACTATATGAATCACTAAATCCATTTAAAAATGTTTTTTTCACGGGCTTTTCATCACAATAATCATTATCATCACTTCTTTATGTATCTGCATCTACGTCACATGCATATGCATCTTTGTTTTGATCAAAGACTTGTTTCCACTTTTTGTTTATTCTAACATTCTCTAGTCAATAGAGCGGAGTTTTACACAGTCGTTTCAATGCCCTCATGACTTTATGACACGTATTCACCCAATAAAAAATATTATTTTAAACACTTAATGTCTTTTAATTGCCACAATCAAGGTACTAGATTCATTTATGTCACGAGTAAGCGCAATTTGAATCCAAGATATGTCAATAGGTACATTGATTTTCCCACCAATCAATGCTAATTGTGGTTTTCTGAAATGTCGTCCAAGTTCTCGTTTTTGAAAAAATGGTAATCATAATGATATCAATCATTCCTCTATTTGGAAAAGTTCTTTCACTATGGAAATTTTCCTATTATGGCTAATTTGATTTTGAACTAAAAATTTGATAAGTTTGTCATTGTCTAATTCCTTTTTGCATTTTTTGCATACATACTTAATTTTGGACACATTCTTGATTTATTTTTCTATGAAATCTCTTTTAAGCCATGTTTGATTGAAAATTGTATAGTCACAAATAGGAACATCTTTTATTTTCTTAAAATATTGTTTTTCAGCCACTGTTTCAAGTGTATAATTGAATATTTGTAATGATTCTTTATGTTCATTAACAAATTTACTATTATGTATTGACTTTGGTCATTTCGATTGTCTTGTAGTCTGACTTGTTTCGATGAAATTTTTGTTTCTTATGTATCTTTTGAGTTCATGCAACAAGGAATGTGGTATTTTGCTTACATTGGTAGATTTTGTATAAAGTTCTGTAGTATTTTCATCAATGTGCATGCCCTTAGAACTAGAATTTAATGGCTTGCATAGTTTTCTAAGAACACTTGTTTCAAAAAAAACCTTCTTTCTTATATATTTTTTGATTCGATGCATTGATAGTCATGATCTCCTTTGCATTGATGATTTTTGTATCAACCTCTATGTCATTTTCATCCATGTCCATGTTTTCAAACTCATGTGTATTATTCCACTATGTTTTTTATTATATTCTTGTATGTATTGCTTTTCATTAACTTATTCAATAGGGCATGATTTTTTTTTTGTAATATATCTTTGAGAGGTTCATAATGAAAATGACCTACACTCATACCAAATTGCATAATATGGAATAGAAAAATTTCTTCCTCGAACCCACGAAATTTAGACACAATAGCAAGAGTGTCAGTGGACCATATGCATATAGTTACATTCAAGATATATTGTATCAATTCATTGAAACAAATACCACCATATATCTTCCCTTTTTCATATGGCATTGCTAATTGTATAATGTATCCTTGCCAATCTACTATTCCAAGCAATTTCTTAATTCATCTTAATTCATGTATATTTACATGCAGTTTAATGCAAATGAATCATTATGCATCATTGCATTGCAAAAAGTGTGTGAAATTATGCGTCGCAAATAGGGAACATCATATTGTTTCAAAACAACTTTCATCATAAATACTCCTAAACCCAAAAAAAGTCTTAACCATATCTTTGCCTGTGCTTTTTTCTATCTGCATCCATCCATGTTTTGTTTCTTTGTATGTTGTTATATTTATTAAAGGTTCATGATTACTTCCTATTGAAAGTTTTTTCTTACATAAGAATGGTTCAAAATTTTCATCAATTAAATTCTCTTCATGGAACACTATGTCATAACTTTCTTCATACAAATCTGAATTAAAATACAAATAGTTTTTCATTGTTGTCTTTAACCAAAGTCTTATGGGAGTAGCTAGTTCAATAACAAATGTATACAAAATATGCCTCCCCAAAGTCCTCGTTCTTCCCCAATGTTAGTATTTGAAGATAATTTTGTCATCTTTTCCAAGTAAACATATGGGATATCCATATCATGCATATGTATTAATGTATCTATATTCAATTCGCATTTGTAAGATAATATGGCTTCGAACTTTCCTTCAAGTAAACAATTCTTGAAATGTTCTATTTTTTATTCATGCAATTTTGTTGATGTGTATTTAAAATGCAATAGAGTTCACATACTATAGAAGAGGAAATCTCCCACAGCATATGCAAAATAATTCAAACGAAATAGATTATGTTGCCTTAATATTGCATCTATACCATTCCTTTATATAGGAAACAAATTATTCTCCATTGATTCTTTAGTAATCACGCTTCAAACATGTTTGTCCATTCATTCATGCTATAGGAATTAAATTTCAAAAAAATATTTTAATCTCACTATGAACTATTGCTCAACGATGAGCACAACATAAACAATATACAAGAAAACGAGTAAAACAATATAGATACAATTGAATCATGTAAAAATATTGTCTATGAACATGATATAGAGTCATAAAACAAATGAACCACAATGTACCTGATATGTAAAATATTCATTTGTTTTTTAAAACAAATATTGTGTATAATTCTTAGGCTAATAAGAAAAATACACATTTATCATAACAGAGTATCGACTTCGAAAACTATGAGTAAAACCATTAGTGACAAGCCCCCCCTCCCGTAAAACTATGAAATATATCAATACGCATTAGCAACAAGCATCCAAAAAATAAAAGATGCATGATCAACACTTGATCAGTGCAACCATCGACACGATATGTGTTAAAATTAAGCCATAATAGCTTTATAAAACTTAAAAAAATTTATTTATGATTCTTATGCTAATGAGAAAAAACAGTGACATGTTACTTGTTGTTATTATTATTATTATTATTATGTCACAAAAAATTCATAAAACGTGACCCTTTGGTTTATTATTTACACCAAAAAATGAGTATTTGTATAACAAACACAATCTTTCTATTGAATTTTGCATTCACTTTCCCCCCACACAGTTCTTCCGCATAGTTTCCTTCCACATTATACTGATTTTTAAACAATGGAAGGCACTTAATATCAATCAATTTGTATAATGTATCTAGGATTTCATATTTATTTAACTTTCTACATTTTTTTATTCACTATGAATATGTAGACATGATATTCCCTATCTAACATGTCACACGCAAAATAGTTACATGTCGTCATTATACATGACAACGAGATATATAGACTTAGACACCATTGAAAACATCATTGATATGTATTTTGCAACACATCATAGATATGAAAAGCAACCAACTCTTCGATGATTATGCTCTCCCCTTTCCATCAAGCCCCAGTAGAATACAACTAGAATTAGTTTTACTCCCTTTGAATTGTTTCCATTTTTTCTTTATTGAGCCGTCGTCGCTCTATTTAGCAGAAAAATAGCCTTACAACACATATCTAGAAAACCATTTGCATAGAACTCTGAATCTTCACAAAATAGATAATTTGAACCATAATTCACCAATTTTATTAATGAGTGTAGTATAGATTAAAGTTTATGAAGTGTGATCCTAGAGCTACATAGCAAGATCACAATACTTGTTTAGCTAGAATAGTCGATTCTCAGAAATTTCTCAAAACATTTACAAAATATACTTTTGTCATGTCGATACCTATAAGAAATGTTGGTCCCAACTACTATGTTATTAGCTCACTTGAGGAAAAACTACGAAAGTGTGAATGATAGTGATTTTTATGCACACCCTCATAATTGACTTCTTTTGCGCTAAATACTTTGCTAGTTAACTGATTAAAGATCATTTTGGTCTTCCATACAGTTCTTCTGTGTTGTTGTTGTTGTTGTTATTATTATTATTATTATTATTATTATTGTTGTTGTTGTTGTTGTTGTTGTTGTTGTTGTTGTTGTTGTTGTTAATATTCTAACTCTAAATATTGCTAAATAATTTACTAAACATTGTATCGACTCTAGCAAAAATGCAAAATGGAAAATGCCCCCGTTCTTGCATACATTACCCATCCTCTGCACAATAAAATCTTCGCACAAGGAAAGCTTCACAAAAGGAAACATATTAATACTAATTCAAAATTTGTTCATAGTTAAATTAATTATGCATAGACCACATAAATTTCCTTATGCGCCCTCGTTTTCTTTCCCATACGCCATCCTTTGCACGGCCTTCGAACAATGAACATTTACATTGTGCAAACTAAAACCCGGCATTAACAATAAAGAGAAATGCTTAAAATCAAGGAAAGTTAGATCGATAAAATATTAACATTGATAGAGTGATATGCCAACATAGATTCAGAGATTAGAACCATAATTCACAAAATTTATTAGCAACTACAATACAAATTAAAGTGTATGGAGCTACAAAGCAAGAGCTCAATACTTGCTTAGCTATAATAGTCTGTGCTCTCGAATTTCTCATGTACATTTTGACTTTCTAAATTAGAAAATAGAAATATTGGACTTGAAGATGGAGCAACTGCAATTAACAATGAAACATCGAGTTTTCATTTGGATAAACCAGCTCCTGAAATACCTTGTCCCACACATAGCAAAAGCTCAACACAGTAAAATATTTGCACAATGAAACATAGCAATATTAATTATCATGTTCTCCTGCACATATCTCATCCTCTGCAAAGATTCAATTCTAATAACAATTCTCTAAGAAATAAAACATTGTCAAAGCATTCACGAAACCCCCCATTCTCCATAGCTCTAAAATCAGAGCTCTACACAACTTCTATCTCACACATACTTCAAAGAAACTGTCGAACACAAAAAGAAAATTGGCAAAGTTGAATCGGTTTAGAAGGTTGCAGTATTATCTAGCTTTTGTATCTTTGCACTACTACTATCGTCCATGCTCAACTTCACAAATAATAATTTATGTAGGGGAACATAAGCTTACACAATACTTTAAGCTCTTAAACATAATTTGCAAAGAGCAAACGCTACATGCCACATTGGTTTTTTATCATTGTAAATAATGTTTTTTCCCTCACTATACTAGTTATTTAAAATGTTTGTAGTCTTTTTGAATCCCTAGAAATCATCACCTGCCACAATTTTTGCATTTGAAACATGCTACAAAGATAAAGCCGCCATCTAGATTTTTCATCGTCGCGTTGTTTGTCCTCTGATTAATAGAAAATAGAGTTGCAGGAAAATACAAGTCATCTCAGCATTCAGTTCACCAACTACACACATGTTCACGCATTCATAAAACCACATAAGCACCAAAACATCAAATCTAAAAACATGATTTTAGTATACTTTCAACATAACAAAAATACATATGTGCATAACTGTAAAGAAAATCCATTAACGTGCAGAAATTTATCACGCACAACCACTTCTGCATAGCTTCATCCACACAACCACTTCCGCACTCAAGAATTCCCTTCCATCAATCATTGATATTTGAAGCTGATATTAATAAAAGTGGATCCTAGATATCATCAGCATGAAGCATGCATTATGAAATAAACGTTGGACAAAAAAATTGTTATTTGTACACGCTACCTCTGAACAACAAAGTCCATTGTGTGAAAACATCTCTCAAGCTTTCATTGTATGCACTTCCACACTCTGCAAAATCTATTAATAATCAAATAAGCATTGCTCTTGTGCACAATATTCTAATATCAAAACACATTACAATTTAAAGATTTCCCTGCACTTCCCTCATTCTGCACATGCATTTGTTCTTTGCATAACCTTTGCACAATTACTTCTGCACTCAATAATGCCCTGAGTCATTGTCCTTTGAAATTGATATTAAATAACCATCTAACACTATTTTGCGTCTGAAAGACACTACAAATATAAAGTCACTATCTAGATATGATTGTGCTCTAATTAACAAAAAACATAGATGCAAATAAATACAAGTCATCTTAGCATTAAAGTCACTGACTACACACTTTCTCACGCATTCAGAAAACCACATAAGCACCAAAACATCAAATCTAGAAAATTCAATCCATTTATATGAAAAAATCCCTCACGCATAGCCACCTCTCCACAACTTCATCTGCACAACCAATTCCGGACTCAACAATTCCCTTTCGTCACTCATTGACATTAGAAACTGATATTAATAAATGTGGGGCCCAGATATCGTGGGCAGAAAGCATTCCTCTGAAATAAATGTTGGACAAATCATTTGTTCTCCACACACGTTACCTTTGAACATCACAGTTGATTGTGTGAAAAAATCTCTCAAGATTTCATTGTATCCATTTCTGCATTCCATAAAATCTATTAATAATAAAATAAGAACTACTCTTCTCCACAATCTACTAATATCAAAACATATTACAATTAAAATATCACTTTGCACTTCCCTCATTTGGCACAAATTTTGCACATACATTTCTTCTATACATAACTTCTGCACACACACAACCATCTCTACACAACTATTTCCACATTCAGTAATTCTCTCAGTCATTGACATTTGAAACTGATATTAACTAATGATCGTACATCTTGAAATACTTCCCTATCTACGAATTTAAAAAGGGATTTGTATATTTATTATTTTAATAAACTTTCGCATAACATCCACACATGCACAACCATCTCCACACAACTTCATCCACCCAACTCAGTTCCTTACTCAATGATTCCCTTCAATCAGTCATTGACATTCGAAACTCCACACATCCTACCTTTGAACAACCTTGCACAAATCTTTCCACACATTCCTTATACCACACAATATTGTTTCTTCACCCGGATTGGAATCAAAGTTTATTTAGCACCCCGGTCTAT
The DNA here is from genome assembly GCA_000404065.3 of Pinus taeda. Classification (NCBI taxonomy): domain Eukaryota; kingdom Viridiplantae; phylum Streptophyta; class Pinopsida; order Pinales; family Pinaceae; genus Pinus; species Pinus taeda. The sequence goes on from APFE030972431.1 coordinate 85,343, forward strand.
GCAAAAGAACCCCATTTCTCCCACACATACTCCTTAATAATTTCAATTGCATATTTCTTCATCCCTATGCAAAAAAACCTACAACCGCATCAATTCTCACATCATTGATCACAACACTAACATAACAGTGTTCCGGAACCACATGTCACATGGATTGAAAACATGGTTTATTTAATATTGCATAATAAGAGTAGCTTTTATAGTGCAACAATTACAATAATGGTTTAAAAGAAAAGATAGTAGCTCCCTCTGCACCCCCGTCTATGCAAAATACCCCATTTCTCCTACACATATTTCATCCTCCGCACAATAATTTTTTTCACAACCAATTATCACATCGTTCATTAGTGTCACAACACTCACTATGCAAAGGACCACAGTCCTCCTATACATGCTTTGTCCTCCACACAAGGAAACATAACAATATTAATTTGACATTTGTTGAACAATAGAAACCTATCTATTAGACATAGAAACCTATCTATTAGGTGAATCCATGACTTCTCACTAAGAATATAGAATAGAATATATGTCCACCCTCCTAATGACAATCTTATAACTTGGAGAATGAAAATTTCCCTCCAAAACTTTCCTTCAAAATTAAATAAATATTTTACCCTTCTTTTCTTTTGCTAACATGTTTGTGACTTGTTGGACTAGCCTATGGTTGAGACTATGAAGTAGGGACATCTAATTCATGAAAATCACCCAAGGCTTTCACATGTTCTAAGCTACGCCAACCCTTAACACCATTGTATTTCTTTTGTGTCTCTTCCAAAATACCATGAGTGTCGAACCTTGACCACCTTATAAATTGAAACCCACAAAATCTAATTGCACTAACGTGATTGAACTTTTTAAATTGAAGGACATGGGGGTGGGATTGATACATTTATGTGTAGAAGAATTTTTTCTGAATATTTATGTGTAAATAAATTGTGAGATCATTAAGTATAATCTCTCTATGTGCAACCACATGTTCAACCACTACCTCAAGGGGCCACCATGGCTTCATGTTAGGTCCTCATGGGAATTGAACCTTGTCCATTAGTGAAAAACTCCTCGCTTTCACCATTGGATCAAACCACATTGAGAAAGATTTTACTCTTTATTTCATATTTAAGTAATTAAATTATAGCTTGTTTCTTTTAATTCATCCCACATTCATTAAACATAACATTGATTTCTCTAAAATTTATTATATACACACACTCTTATTTTGTGTCTTTTTGTTGTCTTCCATCTTAAGGAGCATTAGTTAAATACTTTGGATTATTTTACAAGGGTGCTTTAAGATTACTGAGGTGACATTCAAGGAAGTTCTAGCACCCGAAAGATTAATATTTTTTTAATTCTGATCATTTACACCCAAAAAAAAATTTACTTTTAAAGAACAAACCCTAAACTATATAGGAAATTTTCATGTGTTTTGTAAACAAATTATATTATTATAATACATTCAAAGAAAAACAAACAAACAAACAAACAAAAAACAAAATAACATTTTTTAGGTTTATTATTTATTTATTATCATTTTATTTATCATCCAAAATTTTGTCTCCCTTCACGGTAAAAACTTACAATTTCATTAAAAATAAATAATAAATAATAAATAATAATAATAATAATAATAAACTAATTTATTATATATAAGGAAGACATTTAAAAATAAAAAAAAAAAAATCACTTTCATATACTTTAAGAAATTATAAAGAAAAAAAACATTAAAAAAAATACAAAAAAAATTATATATACAAACTCTGGATCTACCAAGTTCCCCAATGGGGGTGTCTAATCGATCAAAGACTTGGCAGATGGGCTGCGTATGGAGCCTGCCCGACCTACATCCACTCCTTTATTCGAATAATGATGAGTCATGCCAGCTCTAATTTCCTGCAGGTGAACACCCATTTCACACGCGACGAAAATAAATAATCCAAGTTACACAGGAAAGCAAACAATTGTTTTCTCCGAGCGATGAAGTGTTAGGTTGCAAAAGGAATTGGATCACAGTTTTTGAATGCCCTGTCAAGGTCATGAAAGCGAGCACGTAGGGAATTTGTGGAATGGGATAGTCAAGGAATATGTGAAGTCTTGGCCAAGGAGTTCCCTTAGGATCCCGGCACGAATGAGGTGGTAGAGGTTCTTTGCATATCCATCTAGAACCCTGGTTCGAGTATTGAATAGTTTGCGTTGTCCACGAGGGAGGGGTCTCGCTTACAAATTCAGTATATTTCCTTATGTAATTTTCATCAAATCCCTTGGAGTACCCAACTCTATACTTGGGTTTGTCCTGGGCTTCAAGCTAGGTGGCGAGCCATTCCTTTCTGCTCTCATAGCACCAGAGCAGTCTGCTTCAAGAGAGTTCTCTCCAATACTCTTTGTGGTACGTCGGTGAGCTAAGTAACAACTTGGTGGGGAGAATTTATTGGTTCATGGGTGGGGGTGCTTCTCGAGACTGGAAGGGGATACAGTGGAGCACCTTTTACTTTGGCATACTCTGGGACAGTAATTTGGTGTCCTTTATCAGCTTACTTGTGTTTGTGTGGTTTTATTGGTATCAGGAGAAGGTATTTTTGTAGGTCTTCATTTTGGTCTCTACTGTCCAACCTCTCTCGCCTTATGGTAGCCTTGGCTCGCCTCCATGCCGCGGAAGCGAGGCTCTCCTTGTCAGGGGGGTGGGAAATTGACCGTCAAGAAGAGCGGTAGAATATGGGAAATCATTCATCTTCAGACACCTCTGCGAGTAAGGAAACAAAGGAGGTAGTTGTTATCTCTCCTGCGTGCTCCTTGAGCTATGTGATTGTGCCAGCTACCATGGATTCTCTTGCAGCCCAGATGTGCAACATTCAAGTGAATATGGGCATCCTGCGGGAGTAGAGATACAGAGACCTAAATGAGTTGGTAGCCTACATCAACGACATCCAACACGTTTAGAATGAAATCTTGGACCATCTCGATAGCCTTCAACGACAACATCAGTGCACCAACGACCACCTTTGTAGTCTAGAAGCGAGGGTGGAGCATATAGACTTCCAGATGCATGAACACATAGGCTACTTTGTTGCTCCTCCTATTATTCCTCCCAACTTGCCTCCTTAATTTGTTTCCTCCTTCTTTGGTTTCTCTTTTGTTTTGTTTATGTATGTCATGGCTAATAGGCCTATCAGAAATAAAGGTTGAACTCGGTTTTCTATGTTTTCTTCCAAGCCCCAATCTCAAAAATTCTGGTCAAAATGAGGGAGAGGGGCCTGTAGAGATGAATTTTGTACTCAATTCCTTTTTGATAATACAATGAAAGTTTCTTTCTTGGAAAAAAAATAAAAATAAAAATAAAATAAAAAAAAACTAAAACAAAACAAAACAAAACAAAACAAAAACAAAAACAAAACAAAAAACAAAAAAAAACAAACAAACAAACAAACAAACAAACAAAAAACAACAAAACAAAGACAAAAACAAAAAACCTTTGGATCTACCAAGCACTAAGAGGGATCAAATCTCTCAAGATTCAAACTTCTTTTTGAGTGAAAAACTTGAGGGAATATTTGCACTTCAAGAGATTTGATTCCTCTCATCGCTTGGTAGATCCTTAGTTAGAATGGATCTGTGTTGGTTCTTAATAATATTATGAATACTCTATAAAATTCACATCTCTAAGGATTGTGGAGAATAAAAAACGGGAGCTCTACAGAATCCATCTTTCAACGGCTAGGGAAACCCTAGTCATTATTGAACCATGTTACGTGCCTCCAATTTATGGTTTGATGTTGACACTGCCACCTCTTGTTCGCTTTGCTAGTTTGTCTCTTTGCTCATGGATTGGCTTACGCCGACCTTCCTGACCATGATCGTTATGAGGGTTTCAGGGGAGTTTGCTCGATCTGTCACTTTCTCTACATTTTGAAGCATTATCAACTTGCCTCTCCCCCATGACATTTTTTTTCAACTCAAGGTGATAGTATCAGTCGTGGCAAATGCAATTTGTTCGCAGGGTTGCTTAATAGTTCTAGTGTTTTTTTATTGCAAGAAAATGGTTTGGTGGTTTTTTCAATTATTGAATGGTCGAGAATAATTTTAGTTCAATGGAATGCCCAAGTAGATTCCTGTAAAAGGTGAATTCAATTCCCTCTCTCGATCTGGGGTTTTCCTCCTACAAAAAAAAGAATGTGAGTTCATTAAAGGAAAGAGACTTGATTAGTAAGTTTATTGGCCTTTGGTCTAGCTGTAATGTTGTCTATGAATGGGTTACTATTAACTGGGTTAATCATGAACCTGTAGGTATTTACTATTATGGAAATGGGTATTATGCTTTTCTTTTTTTAAATTAGGAGGATAGATATCATATCTACAGGTATGGGCCTTAGTTCATGGGTACCAAGGGAATGTTCCTCACCCACTAGTATTTGGATTTCAATACCATGAAGGAAATTCCTTGAGAACCTATGTGGATCATATTGCCATATGTCCCCCTTATTTGTTGGGGTGAAGGTATTTTTAAGGCTATAGGAGATAAATTGGGCCAATTTATTTCTATTTCTATGGAAAATTGTAATAAATTCTCTTGTACCTAAATTTGTTTTGAAATTGATATTTCAAAAGGTGAACCCTAAAGAAATTCAACTTAACTTGGATGGATGGTCCCACCTTTAGGCCTTGGATTGTGAGCAGGTTCCCTTTAAGTGTAAATTTTGTCACGAGTATGGAAACTGTGTAAAAAATTGTCCTAAGGCTTCTGCTTCTCAGCCTTCCTCAAATCCTTTGCCATCTCTTCATAGCAATGATGAAAAAGGAGCATTCAAGCTAGTTTCAAGAAAACATAAGAAGCATTTGTCTAAGAAGATACAAGCTAGTAAGCCAGATTCTCAACAAAAACCTTCCTCCAATAATAGATATGAATTTTTGGATTTTATAGAGGCAGAAGTTATAGATGATGAGGTTCATGTTTATCAGTCAATTCCATATCCATTTTTTATTGGAAATGAGACCAAATTTGATCAACCAATCACATTTCAAGAGTCTCCAAAGAACAAAAATTCATGCTCTAGGATAATTTTTCCTGTGAAAAGATCCCTTTTCCAGAGAAAATAGAGGATAGAGAGTGTCGAGAAGCATAATCTCCCCCCTTCTTCTCCTTCCTATTCAGATGTGTTAAAGCATAACCATTGTTCTTCCCCTCCTTTAACAAGAAGCAGGAAATATCGAACCAAGAAAATCCCAAAATCAAATGCCGAGAATTCTCTTTCCTCCCATGGATCTAGTGGTGGGTTGATTTCTCTGGAATCTTAGAAACATTTTGCTTTTATGTCATCTTGTGTAAACAGTTTGTAAGAATTTGCTCAAGTTCTTAATAAGCAGTAAGTGTAAGATTTAGAAGGACTAGTATTGGATCTCTACCACACTTCTTTTGTTTAGACAGGGGTTGGTTTTTAACTACTTTTCTCTGGGAATCATGGAAGAAATTTTGTAAAATTCACTCTATGTTCCAATCGCATATTTTTAATATAAATTATAAATACTCATTCTGGTTAATAATAATAATATATAAAAGTATTCTCATGTTTAATTTTTTAAAACCTTAATTTATTTTCTATGTAATGTCCATGGGAATATTTTTAGTTAGTAACAAGATAGAGGGTTTAAATATAGCTCAAGAGTAATTATACATTTTCGCTTTTAAACTTAATTCAAAAATGTTATAAAATAAATTAAAATATAATATTTATAAAATATTTTGATTATGAAATCAGTTATATTTTTTGGGTATGTGATATATATGAGCCATGGTATTGTAACAAAACCCATTTACAAGTTTATAATATCCATGGTAAAATGGGGGTGAATATTCATGGTTAAAAATCTTGTTATATTATAAATTTGTTGCAAGTATTAAGTTTTTATGTGCGTATTAATTAAATTCAAAGACGATTATGGAATCAATATTTTAATTTATATGGTGAAATGGATCTTAATTTATAGCTACTATTTGTATGTTGTATATTTTAAAGTGATATGCATATTATAATTGTATTTTAACTAAAAAAAATCTTTGTAATTTTATTAAGAAAAACAAAATTATGATATAACAAATTGAGTTTTATTATTTTTATTACTTTTATCTTTATATTATTAATTGAGCCAACATTTAAATGTTTACACTCATTTAAAGACACTACACCTCCTTCATATTGGGCCCTATATATAATTGACTCTACATGTAAATGTTTACAAACAATTACACCTCTACAACATCGTCTCCACAATGGGTCGTAGAGTGCATAAAAATTTAAAAAGCATATATATATATATAAACTTACAAATTCATATGAATTAAACTTATTTAGAAAGAATAACCACAATTATCCCAACCACTCAAACTATATCCAAATCTTACCCACGGCACATATAAAATTGAAAATAAATTGAAATTGATGACAAGAAAAGTGAATATCAACCTTACCTTGGCACCCGTTTGCTTTGAATTTGATGCAACCTTTAAATACAAAACAAAAGAAAATTATTTTGTTCCAATAAAGCTGTAACCTTTAAATACAAAACAAAAGAAAATTATTTTGTTCCAATAAAGCTTCTCGTCTTGTTGATGATGGTGAAAATTTTGAAAATTTGTGCTCATGAAATATTAGCAAGAGGTGTGCATTTTTTTTTTTTTTATTTATGGTATCTTTTGACAATTGAAAATTGAGGAATTGATTATAATAAATTTATTTTCCAAAATCAAAGTAAAGCAAAAAAAAGTAGTACAAGCACATAAGCTTTGTGTTGGGAGCTTATATAGAAACAAGCAATCCTTACATGCTCTTCAAGGTACACAATTATGGATCTGTAATTTTGTAATTTGATGAATATTGTAGTTTGACTGATGTTTGTAATTTGATGAATATTGTAGTTTGACTGATGTTGAATTTAAAATAAATACCTATACAAAATTAAGTACTTATAAGTACTTAATGTATCCTGCTACTTTTACTAGCTATACATCATAGAAATATGGGAACCATCAAATATTCTTACCTCTCCAAAGAGATTATTGAATGTACACGTCCAACAGAAATAACAATCTATAATTTGACATTCTTTGCGTTGTTGTTCTTTGGTAAAGGTTGGTGATGCAGTGTTTAGTGATTAAGGTGGATCATCGTTGGTGATGCAGTGTTTAGTGATTAAGGTGGATCATCGTTGGTGATGCAGTGTTTAGTGATTAAGGTGGATCATCGTTGGTGATGCAGTGTTTAGTGATTAAGGTGGATCATCGTTGGTGATGCAGTGTTTAGTGTGTACGGTGGTTGTGGTCTCCGCTACTAAACAGTGGGATTTTGGAATGAGAGAAATGAGAAGGGTGAAGCGATGGATGCATTGTGAGATATAAATTAATTCGCTCACTATCCGTGACAGGTGAGAGTTGAATAATGCAAGGTCACTTTTCCAAGGGCAAATCAGATCACCAGATAGTTAATCGGATAGAAAAACAAAATCTACATTAATTTGTGTATCAACTTTCATTAAAAACAAACACGATATTTATTTTAGCCTTTACCCTTGCATTGCATTGCATTGGTCTTTGTAACAACATCATGTCGCTCTTTCAAAAGGGCAAGAGGATGTCATTTCCAAAATCACTCTTCCAAACATCATGTCGCTCCCCGCTTCCCTCAATGTATACAGCTGCCATAAGGATATACCCAGACCTATTTTTAGTATACAAGTGAGAAGAAATAAAATAGTGATTTAAAATAGGAGTGGTTTATAATGCGAGATTTCGGTGACGGAATCCGGGGAAGAAATAAGGTTAAATCTTGATTTTTAGCAGTTAAAATGGTTTTTTAACTGCATATTTGGATTCAGTGCCCTGGAAAACCCCTGGGAGCCATTGATTGTGCAGAAACTAGCTATCAAACTTGGGATTCCAATGAATCGCTGCCGGATTTTTGACCGGAAAAATCCGCTGGAAAGGCTTTCAAAAAAATGCGTTATATACTACTGCTTTAAAATATATAGAATTATTTGTTCTAATTTTTTTAAATTAAATTTATTTTTTACTTACTTAAAAGTAAATAAAAAATTGTCTGTATGGGGTTGTTATAGAAATGGAAGTCTTGCTTTCAAATTTTAATCTACTTTACACTAACAAGTGAATAATAAACCTGTAAACCAGAAAATCAAAAAATTCTAAAAATATAATTTAAAAAACAAAATAACAGAAATAAAACAATATAAATATAAATATAAAAATAAAGACAAGAAAACGAAACCTAAAATCGCTACACACATATCGCCCGCCTCACATTTACTTTGGATTTGATACATAAGAGGGGGTACGATTTGGAAATCACCTTTGCAAACCTTATCCCACACCACCTCTGTGGATGAAGATACGACGAATAGGGGAGAGAGCACTGAGGCGAGAGGGCAGAGGGATGACGGTGGGGAAGGCATTTCCAGAATTACCTTTTATAGTTTTTTGTTTTTTTTTGGTCTGGGTTTTATACTCTGTTTTAAATGTATAATAAAGTGTTTATGAGAGGGCAGAGGGATGGCAATGGGGTAGGCATTCTCAGAAATAATTTTTATAGTTTGTTTTAATTTTTTGGTTTTATATTTTGTTTTAAAGGTATACTAAAATGTTTAATTTAAAAAATTTAGGGTAATTTTTAATTTTTTTTAACATAATAATGTTTTAATAAAAAGTTTAACAAAAATAATTTTTATTTTTATTTTCTCATTTAAAGAAAATCACAGCAAAGAATTTAGGATTAAGGAGGTACAATTTTTGGATTCAAAAATATAATTGGCCCAATAAAAATGTTAATAAACAAAATAATAGTGCTTTTGTTCAATGTCCAAAAATTGACTTCTAAAAAATAATGAAGAATTTCAGAGATTGGAAATATCAAAAAAGAGTATTTTCAGTATGTCAAAGACAAATAAAGCAACAATGAAGAATATATATGTCAACTTTCTAACCCTAGTAAATGACTAATTGTTCCCTAATAAATTTCCTTGATTTTCAAACTTAAATTTCATCTTTACTAAATAAAGTTATTATTGGGATTTTAGCTGGCAAATAAGTAAATAAAACAACAAAAACAAAAGAGTCAATTTATACAAAAGGATTAACAAAAATGTTTTTCCTTTAAAATATGCCATCATAAATAATAAATTTCCAAACATATAAGGGTTCCCTTATTGGAAACAATCCCACTCATAAAATAATTTAGCTATAGCAAAATTTGGAAATAAATTGGGCACCTGCACAAGTTGTATAACCCTCCAAAAAAATTTATCAATCACCCACAAACCACTTCTTGCTTTCTAATGTGACCCATACGATCTCTTCATCTTACTATACAGTTACATTGTTGATCAAATCAATGCTTTAGTTTGTGTTGTGACTTGTTTTATGACTTAACCTACTCTATTTTCCCTTGTACAACCATGGCCTCCACACTTGGATGATTTCCCTTGTTGCCACACATTGATGTTGTTTTCTTCTGGCTGCTACAAACTTGGATGGATGTTCTTCTTCACCCAATTACAAAGATCCCCACTTATCTCATTGTTTATTGTGCTCAATAGTGTGTATTTTCCCTTAGCCCAACCTTGTTTTCATAAGTTTTAGTTATGACTAAATCCACTTTTCATAAATTTCAGTTATGACTAAATCCACAAGCCTATATTGAGCACATACTAAGGGGGTGGGGTGATCAATATAAGAATTTTTTTACTTATTTAAGCATTCGTCAATCATAAGAAAACAATCACATATAAGATCTATCAACTACAAAACATGAAACTTAAGATTAGGTGGAAACCCTTTCGAGAGAAACCACAAAAAAATTCTTTATAATTCTTTGTTGGAGCCAACCTTATGATACAAATATTTGTAGACACCAACTTCTTGTCACAATTATTTGTAGGAACCAATCTACTGGAGAGAACAATTCTCACTAGTACAAACCCTAGTAGGCACCAACCTACTCTTCAAGATCTTCATAGGCCCCAATCCCCACCGCTAAGCACCAACATAGCAAGAGACAGCAATATCTTTGTTTGTGTGGCACCAACCTACATATAGCTTCTAAAAAAATGACATGCTCATCAAAATATCATATATGCTCACTACTTCTTTACTTATGACTTCACCAAACCTGCTTACTAAATCTTTGCTCCTCAGATGATATTCAATCATTGCTCCATGAATAATAGTCAATCATCACTCCACATTAATGATATTCAACCATCACTCCACATCAATAATATTCAATCATCGATCAATAAATGACATTCAATTGCCACTCCTTTAACTTCTTCAATTATTACATTTTCCACTCTCTTATCTTTCTTTCCAATATTTTTTTTTATACATTATCATAACCCTTCATGAAGAGATGTGTTCATTCAGAAAGGTACATGGAGAATTAATTAAATAATTATTCCCATTTGTATTTCACTTTTCCAAATACCATGGAAAAATACCATGGACCTCCAAAAACATGGATTTGAAACCACCATTGGATTTTTTTACTTCTTTAAGTAAATTCACTTTTTATTAGTAATACACATTTTTCACATAATTTTATTTATTTATTTTGAATTCATCTTTTTTATCTTCACAAACTTTAGATATATATATGTATGTATGTATGTACGTATATATAGGTATATATGTATATATACATATATATGTATATATACGTACATATATATGTGTGTGTGTATATATGTATATATATATATATAATATATATTATTATATGTATATGTGTGTGTCACGTACACACACACACACACACACACACACATATATGTGTGTGTGTGTATATGTATATGTATATCTACATATATACACACATATATGTATATGTGTGTATATATATATGTCTGTTCATACATACATACATACATACATACATACATACATATATATATATATATATATATATATATATATATATATATATATATAGCCCTTAGGGTTAGTTTAATTGGTTGAGTTTCCATTGTTAAATGGCCTTTTCTATTGAGAGGTTATGGCTTCAATTCTCTCAAAACTCTTGAGTTTAGGATCTATAGTTGAGTTCAGGATCTATAGTTGAGTTGGCAGGAAGAGATCCCTTAGGTGGATCTTACTAGTACAAATATTCCATGGGCATAGCGGTCACTGATTTGAAATCAATATAGATTTTATATCTCCATTTTTCATGCTAACAGGAAATTTGTTTATCACCCATTGTGAATATTGGACAAGAAAAATAATTTTGTCTTGTAGGAGTTTATTCAACCCTTTTGATTTGCAGTTCCAAGTTGGGATGAATCTTCCTTAAGAATTATATGTTGAATTATTGATGTCTCATTTGTTTTTAGATTGCTATAATTTCATGCAAGATATCCTTGTAATGTTTCAAAGGTTGAATAATGGAGGATCTTTTTGTAAGGGTGCATCCTAGGCCTAGGTTAACATTTTGTGGATTCTCTTCAGTGCCTAAGTTGATTACTTCAAACTTCATACTTGAGCTATTTGTTTTACAATTCAATGTTGCTTTGAATATGTCTTGGAAGTCATAGAAAACTTATAATTTGACTACAAACTTAGGAATAATATTTTCAAATTTGGCTCTAGCATCTAATGGAGGTTGGCTAATTTATAAATCATGTTGATCTTCATTAATGGTTGAATCATGGTACGTATCTTCTTGTGTAAGAAACTTAAAACACCATCATCATTGAATAGTCCAATTAGTTATGTTATCAAGGACAAATGGCTTAAATAATAACTCAATTGAGAATCTATCATGTGAAAAATTTTCAAATTGTATTAATTTTGTGGTGACATTTGCAAAGTAAATCAACATCTTAGTTTTGAGCTCTAGGAATAGATATGATGTTGAAAGCAATGAAATGAGGGATTAGTCTCCAAATGATATGTTGATAATTTTTAAGGTGATTTGAAACATAATGGATAGTATTTCTTACTTGTCGAACAACAATTTCAAAATCACGAAAGACCTTGATGCATTATAAATTCATATCAATTGCTTTCTTTAGACCTTGAAGCATTATTTCATATTCAACCACGTTATTCATGCATTGAAACTCCAATCTACAGGCTAACATAGTTCTTTCACCATTAGGATTTTGTAAAATACACCCCGCTCTTACCCCATTATCAGACTTTGATCCATCAAAAAATAAAGACCAAATTTGTTTATTTACAAGTAATTTTGCATCATCATAAATAATTTTCGTACATTTTAAAGTTCAAAATAAGAAAAATTTTAAATTTTAAACAAAATATAAGAACTCTTGAATGGTGAATTCTCTACAACATAATTCCCAAAAAAAAAATGAATCGACACAATAGTTGCCTAAAAAGAATTAGAAAACATCACTTATTCATTTTCATCCATCATGTATTTTTAGTGACCATGTATTTCATATGCTTTTCTTATACTACTTTGATTTATATGGTTTTACCATTAAATGGTAACCATAAATGTGACCAATCTATGGAAAAATAATTGGTAAGTTTTTTTATCCAATCTCTACTCAAAAGTAATAAGTAAGATTCAAGTATATTAGAAAAAAATATTATAATTGGATGAAGATTATGATTAAAGGATAAGCTAATAAATACATATTTAAGTTCCCTTATCACCCAAACTTTTGATCTATCTAATTGTACAATTTGAGTGGTAGAATTTTGGGGTTCACAATTAATCTTTTTATAGACAAAATATGGCATAGTGCACTGTTATTAAAAATATTAAACATTAACAAAAAAAGGTGGTGTGTGTGAATTTGATTTATCCCCTATTAGAAGAACATTGGCATTGACTTGTTTATTTTTATCATGAGATGAATTTTGGTAAGTTTTGCCTCTATTGTTACTTGAAGCTACAGTATTTTGTTTTTCAACGTTATGGCTATCTAATGCTTTAAGTAAATTATTTCTTTATTTGTTAAATTTTTTAATTCAAAAAAAGAAATCTTTTTTATGGTTCATTTCATATCTTCCACCATATCATAATCTAACTGATCTAATATTATCAAAGTCTTTGAGACTACTTTAGCTTGAGGTACAGTTTCCTTGGAAGGAGTTACAGAGGATGTAGCTAAGGTACTAGTTGGAGAACCTTTACACCTAGTTTGTACAACATTCACTTCATAGTGATGCTTTTCTTCTTCTTCATCAATAATTCCATCAACAACAACATCCCAAGTGATGTTCACCTTTAGAGTTTATTGATAAGTATCATCATTTTTTCCTTCTTGTTCATCTTCATTATTATCAACAAAGGAAATTTGATTACCAGGAGGTGGTGTATTTCTTTTAACAAATGGCTTCCATGTTCTTATAGATGTTGATTCCTCTGCTACATTCTTTTTTATGTCAATGATTTCATTAGCTATATTCTTAACCATATTGTGTAAGCTCTCCATCCCTAGACTTCCTTATCTTTCTTTTCTTTAAAAGTGATATTTTTGGCTAAAGGCAATGATATTTTATTGTCGGTTGTATTTTTCCCAATGATGCTCATCATTTCCTTTTCTACTTCCAAAGCTCCTTGCATTGTTTCAACTAATGTGTTCTTACCAACTCTTAACAAAAATAACAATGTAAGGTGATAAAATAGTTGTATAAAATTATATTTACACATTGGTTATTGATATATAATCTACAGGAATCTTGTTCAATAAAGTTATAAATCTCGGATTGGAGTCCTTATTTTTTCTTTAAATTTCATCCCCACTCCAGAAAGTTCTAGAACTAATGTGACTAGTGATTTATCATCATCAAATTCTTCAATAAATACTTCTTCAAAACTATCACAATTGGTTATTGAACCAAATGGTAAAGAAAAATACTAGATAGAGACCTTTACTTCAAAAGTATAAGGAAATAAATGATACACAACATCCTCATTCTACATTCATAAGTTAAAATACTAACATGGATCTCAATAATGTGGTCTTTTGGATATTCTTTGTTATCAAGGTCAAATTTGGGGAAAATGTTCTCCATTTGTTTAGGTAAATCATGTTAATCATCCAGAATTTGAACTGCCCCTAAGGATAACCATTGTCTTCTTGGTTGACTACCATAATTGTAGTTACTATTTTATAATGAGGAGTTCCCCGTGGAGTAGAATTTTTAGAATGAGAAAGTATGGGTTGATAAAGAGGAATACTTAGAGATGTAGATCCAGGAGCTGTATTAAAAGCTAAAAATGCATGCTTTGAACTAAAAGCTTCCAACAATTTTTCAGAGAATAATATTAACCTTTAAATAAGAACTAGGAACACCTTGTGCCTAAGATCCTTCACCTTTAGCTAATATATTATTTTCAATAGGTTTCTATCCAAGTTTCTTACTTTCTAGTCTTGTTAAAACTCTAAAAAAAATCCACTGAGGAATAACTAATTCAAATTATTTATAGGCTTCAAATTAAATTTCCTTGTAAGAATTTCTTGGACAACTTAGCAATGATATCACAATACAATGGTAGATTTACTTCTTAAGAATCATAATTTGCGATCATGGGTGAGACCTTTTGAGTAACACCAAGCTATGTAGTTTCTTGGTGTATTAGTTGTGCTACCTCTATAGATTTTATATGAATAGAAGACTCAGGTAACTTAGTCCCTAATGCTGAAGAAATAATCTTAGGGGGAGGCTTAGAGCTAGACTCTATGAGTGGTGTTGAGGGTGATGGTGATATTGATGAATGAATTTTAGCTTTGCATGTTGTTGTACATTCCATTCATTATTAATGGGGCTAGAGGGTGATGGTGATATTGATGAATGAATTTTAGCTTTGCATGTTGTTGTACATTCCATTCATTATTAATGGCCCTTTTCTAGCCCCAAAGTTGTTGATTCCTAGAAATCTATTGGTCAACAATAGGAGAAATTGCTTGATTAAGGTAGGATAAATTTCTTGATTAAGGTCCCAAATATATACATATACTCATTTGGTATAGGGATCCTCACTGGTATGTGGGCCAGTTGTGACTTATGAGATTACTCCTTGAGAGTAAATTTCACGATAGCTTTCTACATCATAAATGTAATCTTAACCTATATACAAAAAGTAAATGAATTATTCTATCATATCCTAAACTATCTTGGGAGCATAATTTTATGAAGTATTAAATGTGAATGAATGTTTAAACGGAGAAATAGTTCATCAATTTTAAACAATCATTAAAGAAACAATAGTGAAAAAATATTCCTAATAAATACTTAATTGAAAAATAACTCACTACAATAGTCATACATTAAAGGTTATCAACTAGTTCAACCATAAGCCAACGCAATAAATGGGTCCAACACCTAACAATAATGCAAATATTGAATCAACTCATACACATTAAAAATGCATTGAAAAGGTAAATAATGATGGTTTTATCCAAATACACAAGAAAATGCATGAATAAATAGTATCTTACAATATTCTCTAGCAATAAAGGATCAAATCACTTACTCACTCTCAATTTCTCATAAATATAGCCTTGGCAATAGTGAGAAAGGATGTTTTTCTCAAAAAATATGAACCTTTAACCCTTGGAAGTGGGTTGCATAAATACCCTCCAAAGTAACAAAAAGTAATGTTTTTCAACCATTTTAACTAAAGGAGAAATCAAAAATATGAAGTATTTCCTAAAAAGGAAGGATAGTTACAAGATTTTAGTAGTTTCCTCTTGCTCTGTAGCACGACTTCTCGACCGCTTCCACATATTGTTTCCATTCAAAGTGAATGTGCATGATTTGTGAAATTAACTTTGGAGGTGAATTTTCTAAGTTAATTTCACAATCATAAATCTTTCCTTCAACATTAATTAATTCTCTTCATAATTAGAAAGAGATTTTATTGACAATTCTTGTGCAATTTTGTGGATGGACCAACAATTGATTGAAAAATTGCACGAGGAATCTATTTACATCTTTGATCATACCTTCTGCATATTTTCTTTACTACTACACATCAGAAAGACATAATTCTACCATAACAGTTTCTCCTATAAATTGGGGTCTTGGCATATCAAAGTCAGTAATAAGATTAAGTGCACTGTCAATGAGGCCAAAAATATCTTTGAGTTCATTCAAAACCAAATTCTTAGAACGATTGACATTTTATGCCTAGGTGCTTACAAAAGTGCGATTTTTCAATTTATCACTCTTTGAGACATTGGAAAGATGCTCAAGTGTTGAATTATGTCTTGAGTTCCAAGACATTAATCTGCTAAAGGAACCTTGCACTTGATTATATTTAGATAATTTATCAGAAATAGAAATAGAAAAATTATTCAATGTCTTTTGCTAAACTTAAACCTGATTCAAGTTCTTGTAAAAATATTCTTGAGCTAGTCTTAGGTGTTCATTAACATTCAATACTTCATTTTTAAAGAAGTCAACATCTAGAGTTTTATCTTGTAATTCACTAACCTGTGACATCAGGTGATTGATTTGAAGATCTTTTTCTACCACTAAGCTTACAAAAGTTTGTTGTAACTTCTAAATTTCACGTTTTAGCTTATACTTAATAATTTTCAAACAATCATGGTGTTTTTGTAATAAAACAATAGTCCTTGTTGGTATTTAGCCTTTGTTTAAGACTATTGCTATTGTACTTTTGCTTGAATATTATTAATTTTATCTTGTGGCCACTTAATTGATTTTCTTCATGTTATTCATTAACCATATATTGGAATGTGAAAATGCCCCTATGGAGTGAGCCACTTCATCAAGAAAGTCTTCCTTGGTGAGTTAGAAACCATCCCAAAACATAATATGTTTTGTTGGAGATTCTTCTTTCTACTCAACCCTCTTTTTCTTGGGTCTTCCCCTGATACTTTCCTTTTTAGTTTTGATAAGTATATAATTGCTAAGAGTAATTTCCTCTTCTTCAATAAGTTTAATAGTATCTACATGAATAATATTGGGAGAAGTGATACCTTGACATGTAGAAGTAGGATATTTTGGAATGACACGTGTTGTAATAATTCCTTACTGTCCCTTAGGATGATCTCCTGAGGAATCTTTGATACAAGTGTATTGGATTTTTGTGTAGTATTTTGGTGAGGCGGTGATTTAGTTTGTATTTGTTAAATCTCAGTTAGCATTTGTTCAATTTGAGGATTTTCAGTATGAGCCTTTTTAGCTTGAGACTTCTTTATCTACATATTTCATGAGTGTGTATGTTCAGGCTACACATTATCTCTTTAAACATTCTCATACTTCTAATTTTTTGGCAATGTAGGGTTTGAAATTGAACTTTCTTATTGTTTGTGAACTTGTTTCAAATGATCCTTTATCATAGAATGAGATCCGAAAGATAATTTCCTTCACCTTTGAAAGGAAAAAATTCTACTTTGGGAGGCCCTTCTTGGATTTCCTAAATCCTTTGCAAAACCTCCTCATAAGTCTTGACCCCTTGGAATACTTGGCCAAATGGTGAGTCTTCATGATTATATACTTTAAAACCCATATGTGTCTTGTAGTGCTCCTACACTATGTTGAGGGATCATGTATTTTAAATACAATATCAAACAATTATCAAATATAAAGCTACTTGAGTACTAACTCCATCTTGGCATGCTTGAAATTTTCTAATGTATAAATCCCCAAGTTTACTAGGAATGAAGGCCAATTTATTTTGGAACAATAAGCTAGGTATTTATATATACGTGTTCTTATTGTTTGATAGAAATTTCTCTAAGGGCTAGTGTAATGTCCTTTAATAATAAATAATAAATGATAATAATCAATAATCAATAATATAATATAATATTAAATAAATAATAAACAATAAATTAATTAATTACATGCTCTAAATAAATATAACAAAAGAAATAAAACAAGAAAGCAGTAAAAATCAGTAAAGCTATCAAAAAGTAAAAGCAAAATAATAAAACAAGAAAGCAGTAAAGTTGCATGTTGACACATGAAGTGTGTGCATGTGGTTCCCCTTCCAATGTTTTCTCTGTTAATAGATGGGGAGGAAGATGAGAGGCATTCCATCATTCCATGATTCCACCATCCATTCTATTGGGAGAATAGTGTTGTGAGACAAAGGATTCCCTGGCAGTAGTATGTTGATTGAGGCCTAGGGGGTGGCCAGTTGTAGCAAGATTTTGTGCAATTGAGCCTACGGTTGGGTGGAGAGTCGTCCCCGAGACTTTTTTGCAGTTAGCTAAATTCAACTAGGTTCAAACCTAAAATCATAAGCAAGAAACATCATCGCCATAGGTAAGTTATCTCTACTCATATTTTTGTCATTGTTGAACATATTGACGATTCGGTTGTAAAAGAAGAGATTATAATATTGTAAAGCTTCCAACTATAAATCTCCTTAGGCATAAACACTTTGGTGGCAAAGCTCTTACAATCCAGTACATTGTTAAAAGTAATTTGGTTTTGTAGATCATGTTGATCAACTCACATCAATTATTATTTTCAGTTGTCTATGTGAGAATTGATCTCAAATTTTGAATGCATATTTGTGTCAACCAATCAATGTATAATTCTCTAAAATATAGGTATGTTTTATGTCTATCAGCTTATTTTCACATGAATTTTTCCTTGAGAATCCTGTGATACCATGCTATGATGTTAAACATATCTTGAATGATGGTCATTTCTCAAAATTTTAAACAATTGAATTTCACATCCTAAACATTCATTTCTTGTGATTGAACAATACGCCAACTGACATGATTCGATCCACATTGGATCGCATTTTCGCTAAAAAAAATCAGCACTATTGATATGGTATACTGACATGTTTTTGTGGAGGAACAAATCTTTAATACTGGTGTATTTTCTTAACTACTCACCACCAGTTCATTTTACAAAGTTTACATAGTGATTGAAGTATTTGGATAATTGATGTTGACATTCGTAATATCGTCACCATCTTATGTGCTCTAAAATAGTGAAATATGTTCCAATTCACAATGGTATAAACCCTCATATCTTATTACCTTTAGATTATCATTGTTTATGTGGCAAAATTGCTGAGTCTGTCCACTGGCATCTATTCATTATTTTATGGTTTCAATCTGATCTAAAAACACAGAGATAACATTCCTTGAATGTTGATCATATTATTCACTATTTATTTGGGTTAGATTGTTGTTCTCATTGTCCTTTAGTGATAGCAATTTGCTTGGCATTTCTCTGGTCTATTATTGCAAGAACACAACTCTCTGAATATGATCTTCTAACAATGACAACAAATCCTTGATGATTACGATGTGGTGAACTAATTAGGAGTGCTTACTTAGCTAAGACAGATACTTTTATGGAGCATCTAGATCATGTTTTATTGTTTAAACTTTATGATACATCTAAATTGTACACTATGATTTCTGTTTAGTTTAATTAACTGTTATGATGTTGAGTATAATGTTACATGAGGTTTCGTGATATAATGGTAGGAGGATAATGATGCACATGTGGTTCTTATAGTGATGATGTATCCTTATGATGATGATCTGCATAGGCATTATGATGTTATATTGAGGTATATTGACATATTCATAGGTATTTAATGTTGAATACTCACGATGGATATGATATGCATAACATGGCATAGGAATTATGATGTTATAATATGAGGTTTATTGACATGTGGTTCATTTATTATGTGAAGTCATGCAAATACGTTGATGTTATAAATTATGATGGTATTTCATGAGGTGAAGCATGTGATAGTTGCATACAAATTTAGGACATGCATGAGCATGCAGTTCGTTATTATTCATAATGTTGCGATTAACAATGATGAATGTTCTCATGATGACATGCAAGACTTGGCATGTGGATTATTTTCTATGATACTATGATGGTATAGCTAATGCATTGGTTGCATGTTGAGGTGTGATGATTGATAGGACTCCACAAATGGGTCGAGAGGGCCGGTTTATTTGATGATCTTGTGCAAGCCCATATGCATGAGGGAGAATAAGTAACACCATATGGGTTGGGGATAAACTCAATCAACACTACATATGCCAATGGTTCCTTTGTCTTATATAGCTCTTGATGGCTATGGGACCATCTTAAGGAGGCCAAGTGCCTGATATTGAAGACTAGGTGCCTAGTATTGTATTGGGATGTTGAAGTTTGGTAGGGGTGTAAGGACTTCAATGCCTGGGGTTGTGCACCTTAGTGAGTTGTGGAGGGAGTGGGCCAACCTTGCGAGATGCTCAATGACATTGAGCACTATACCGGATGCCTACCTTGGGGCAGATGAGGTCTGAGTCAGGTGCAAGCCTTGGGGCCAGCCTTGGACTAGGATACAGACCAAGGAGGCTTATGCCTGATTCTAAAAGTGGGAAAAAGGACAAAGGTTCCTTGGGATTTCCCAGGTGTTGTGAAACTTTCGATGCTTGTTGGTTATACTAGTTCCGCAGAGGGTGACGAAGCTGTTACATGAAGTAATAAATAACAAAATAAATGTAATGTCCCTTAATAATAAATAATAAATAATATAATATAATATTAAATAAATAATAAACAATAAATAATAAATAGTAATAATAAATTAATTACATGTTGTAAATAAATATAACAAAAGAAATAAAACAAGAAAGCAGTAAAAATCAGTAAAGCTATCAAAAAGTAAAAACAAAAGAATAAAACAAGAAAGCAGTAGAGTTGCATGTTGACACATGGAATGTGTGTATGTGGTTCCCCTTCCAATGTTTTCTCTATTTAATAGATGGGGAGGAAGATGAGAGGAATTCCATCATTCCGTGATTCCACCATCCATTCTCTTAGGAGAATAGTGTTGTGAGACAATGGATTCCCTGGAAGTAGTACATTGATTGAGGGCTCGAGGGTTTCCAGTTGTAGCAAGATTTTGTGCAATTGAGCCTACGGTTGGATGGAGAGTTGCCCCCAAGACTTTGTTACAGTTAGTAGAATTCAACTAGCATTCAACCCTGAAATCACAAGCGACAAACATCATCGCCACAGGTAAGTTATCTCTACTCATATTTTTGTAATGTGATGTTAATTAGTTGATAAATTGTGTGTTGATTATAAATGGCATGATTAATATAATTAATTACATGTTTTTATTTCGAGGTTGTTACATCTAGCTTGTTGGGAACATATCTTAGTAACACATGTGGAGGAGCTTGGAAGCCATATATTCTATTGTAAAAAAAAGGTGTCTTCAATGTAATAGTCCCCAATGGTATAAATTCCCTCTATAACCTCATCTGTGAATCTAGGACGTAAATGGTTAAAGAATATTTGGTCCAAATGAGTCATCAAGTTATTACAAATATCACAAAAGTGATTGATATCCTTAAAAACCCATAATTTTAAATGATAGATATGATTTGGTTCTAGGCTAGGGGATCAGTGCCATTTCATTAAGGGAAAAGGAGTATTGGCACAAATGGAATCCATCAAATATGTTGAAAGGAAAATTATGGAACAAATCGAGGATGTGAATTAATAATTTTCTCAATTTGTCTTCTTAGATTATTAGGCAGTATAGATGACCAGTGAAATAATATTTCCTTCTCCAGGACCTGGTGTATTAAGGGAACCCATTATGTTTTAAATGGATTAGGTTATGTTCTCCAATTAATCTACAAATAATGGTAGCAATCATGCCTAGGGGATTCTTAATTCTATCATGGGATATAATTTATTGTCTCTCATTTGAAAATGATCCTCAACCGAGTACCATTCTCTAATCAGTTGTGGCATTTCAAGCTGATATGCAATAATTTCTCTAGCTATGAATTCATTTAGAAATTTATGATAAAAATTACGTCAACTTTAGGTATCTTGTAAATTATTTTGAGAACCTCTAGTCTGAATTATCCCATGACTTTCCTTTTACCATTGATGATGATTTGAATTTTGATATCAACATTACTAGTAATTTAGGGCACCATGTTAGTATAGGGAATGAGAATAAGTCTTGCTACAATATTATGGAGGCCCAAGTATTAGATTTCTCCATATATAGTTAAATCTTCTTAGTACTCATTTCAGAAATCACCCACTTCAAGAAATTCATAAATTTCATTCAAACAAATATTCAAAACCAAAACTAAATTCATATTAATTTCCTCCTTATCTATAGATTCTTCAATATTTTATTATTTTGATGGCTTTCCAACTCTTCTTAACACCATTTTCCACAATATATAAGATTCATTAAGAAAACATTGATAAGAATAACTCTTTGAACCAATAATGGATAGAATTTAGCTTTAAAAAGACAAAACTATGGCCTCTATGCAATCATGCTAAAGAAAACTCAGCAATTCTTGTTAATGGACTAAATAATGTTCAAATGACATAAACAAGGAGCTCACTCAAATCGAAACTATGCTTAATTGAAAGTCTTCTAAACTATTATTTACTCATCATGAACTTGAGTTGTGTTATATCTCGACAGCAGATTCTCATCAAGCATATTGAATTTTTTTGAAAAGATAGGAAGCGCCATAATGTGGTTTAGATGGCACAACATTTATTAAACTACATGCATGTTGATGCGTAGAGGATATGCAAGAAAGGTACAGTTGGAATTTTACAAAATGTTTTTTCCTTACAGTTTTGACACTATTAACTATTTTACTATTTGCCATTATATTTGTTTTCACTGAAATAAATGGTCTTTCACAAGTGAGAAAATTTCTTGCAATGTAGGCATATGGTTGACATTATCATGTATAAAGTGTAGATGTAAAGAGACGGTCCTTTAATTGTAGCATCATGGTTGATTTCAAGTAATCCAATTGATTAAGCTCAAAAGATAAAAATATTATTGAAGGGAATCTACAATGTGTTAGGAAAATCCAAGAAATTATTGACTTGGATTATCACTCTTTTCAATGTTGTAATTTTAAGTGTAGATAGTATGAATCATTTAAGAGGACACGTAGACATGATACCCATAGTGGATTGTTTTCTATAGATTCCTCAATTTTCCTACTAGAGGATAAGGAACCTTATGTTCTATCAATCCATTGCGAGCAGGTGTATCTCTAACCCAAACAAGAAACGATAGTCATCATTAATCTATTATTTCATAGTTTATTGTCAATATATATATTTGTGTGTGTGTTTATTAAACAATAAAATTGTTATAACATAGTTCTAATATATATATGTCGTTCATGTGCATGTATTTTTATATGAAGATATTTTGGACACGAAATGGATATTTGTCATACATTATGATCCAAGATTAAGGCATGTATTTGAAAATGCATTAGTGGACATTGAACAAAACAATGATGGCCACCAAAATGAGAGAAAGGAATTAGAGAACATCAAATAAATTGACATACATGATGATGTTGAAGATGGTTATGTCTGGGCACAAGAATACAACAATCCAAAGTTAAATGATGTTATAGAAGACAACATTATGCATGGTATAGAAAATGATGATCCAAATACATCTGCGAGTAACAATATAGATGGTAGATAGCCAAATTTCAATGATGATGAAGATGATGGAGGTCACGATAAGGATGATAATGCTATTAAATACTTGAAAGAAAATATGAACATTAACAATGATACATTGGATAAAATCATTGCAGACAATAATGTTAAAGAGAAAGACTTCTAAATTTTCAGAATTATTTATAATCCATGTTTAAAAAATGATGATATTTATTGCCAAAACTTTGAAATGCTTCAGTATTATTTGTGTTGATACAAACTACCTATTGCAATATCCTTAAAGTGTTCAATGTTTGGTATGAAATGTTCGCTGAAAAAAAATTAGGATTACTTGGATAAGAGTTAGCATGGTTGGTGGTCATTTATTGGTTGATAATGGTTTAGAGGTGTTGCCATCTTATTGGCTAGACTTGAAATGAAGTAGGATGAAGAGCTTATTGAATAACAATACACTAAATATGCAGTTGTTAAAAAATATAAGTACATATATCATGTATGTAGAACAATGTAAATCCAAACCATTAGGCTAAAAGTATACAAATTTTGTCCATTAATTAATATTATAAAACAAATTGAAATATTTCACTAAGCCTAAGCAAAATTATTTTTTGCATGAAAAAATAGAAAAATTTAATTGTAGTAATGTTATTTATGAGTAAAAAAATACTTTTTGGGGGGAGGCTAGAGCAAGAGCGGTTATTTTTTGCCCTAACGGAAAATTTAGAAAAAACATCGTCTAAGGTCTCAAAGTAGCAAAAAATAATCAGGCGGAAGAATATGGACTCTGGAAAGGGCTCACGTTGGCAGCAGAAGAAGGTTATTTGTTTTTGGAGACTCTCTTATTATCATTCAAAAATGTGTTAAATGGTCTCAAAATTAGGAGCTTGATCCAAACCCAACTATGAAAAGAATTTATTTGATGTTAGATAAGCTTGATGACATAGAACTTTATCATAGTAGGATGGAAAATAATGTGTAGGCCGACAAACAATCTAATCGCGCCATTTACTTGGATCAAGGTGAACTCAGGGAGGATGAGGACGCATCATCCATATATCGCATCCTGTGAACACTAATAAATTGAAATTCTCAAAGTGCAGGAAGAATATTGAGAAGGGTGATTCGTATGACAGGAGGGTTAATTGCCTTTATACCTTGGCCCATTTTTTCTACAGTAGGTGTCATGGTGATATGTTGGATCTTTCAATTTACAGATGGTTAATTATGAGGAATAAATACAGGAATAAAGATAGTTGGAAGTCTGTAATCTGAGAATTAAGGCAGAGAAGCTCTAAAGGAATTGTGTTCTCTGAGTTCTAGGAGGATAGTATAAGGTAGATCATGAGGGAATAAAGCTTAGAGAAAGAAGAAAGGAAAATTAATTTGGTTGCAAGGAGTGCAATTCCGAAGAGAATTAAAAAATGAAGAGACCTCTCGTGCCATCAATCAGGAGTTGATCCTGGCTATAACAAGGTGGCTAGGAGAGAATATGTAATGTGGATTACCTCATAAAATTGATGTGCTACAAAAATGGCTTCTCCATCTGGCAACAGTGTCAGAGGCTCCTCTAAGAATTCTTTTGGTGTGTTCAAGCGGGAGGTGGAGGACACGATAACTTGGATTGGAGGGAAAATTCTTTGAGGCCAGGTCTCATTTTACCCTCATATCGGGCTAGTTAGGAGGCTTGAGGAAGGACGTGGAGAAAATTTAGGCGGAAATAGTGGTGATCATGTCAAAGATAGAAAATCTCGACTGAAAGATGGAGAACTCGAGGAGAAGGTGGAGATTGCTCTTTTGTCAGTTTTGAAAGAAGTGTTTGGCATCAAGGAGGGAACTAACAATGAACATGTGCATGGTGAGCATGGATATCTCTCTCTAGAGTTCATTGTCCATCTAGAGATCTAGCAAGGGGCTAAGCAACATTATGCTAAGGAAACAGGCCAACGGGGGGAAGCAATAATGGCAGATATGGAAGAAATCGGGTAGCACAAGTCAGAAGGAACAAAGTAGTTAGCATATAGAAGTAGTTTTCTATGTTATGCAAGTATGTAAATATTAATGGGTGTTTTTGGTGAAATTATAAGGAAAATGTTGTAGAAAATCTAGAGAAGACAATTATGAAATCTCATAGACTCTGGTCATAGCACTTTTATAGGGATGTGGAACTTTTGGTGCTTTTGAATGTAATGGTTCTAACTAGAATCTAGATTGTTAATTGTTCCTTTAAAAAATTACTTTTCAAGTCGAATCATTCAATTTGGCCTTATAATGAAGGTTGGGCATGCACTTCTATTAGGTGGGCCAAAATTGTCTTGCTTCACTAAAATGCATGTCCATGATTCATTTATTGGCCAATATGGTTGATTCAAATTGTATATTGTTTATTTACTAACTAAGTAAAGATGTTATGTCTTTTCCTTGATACTTTGGAATGTTGGAGTTGGAGTTGATAATTTCTTGAGACTTGAAGCCTTATTTTTGTATAATTTTGTCAATCTTAGAAGGATATTTTGTTTGGCGAGATGGATATGTGGATTATATTCATGGTGATGTTGATATATATAGTCTTATTATGAAGCTACTTTGTTCTGATGTCGATAAATTTGTATCTCAAGTAAGCTTTACGTAATTTTATTATTAATAGAAGTTGAATTTTCCTTTAGAAAAAGAAAAGAAAAAAAATGAGTCTTCCACTACAACATTAGTTTTAAAATAATGCTCGAGAAGAATGGAGAGACCTTTCCAAACATCTCACATATCTATCTAATTAATTGAGGCAATGTCAATCCCCTGGGCATAAGACATTTTCTTTTACCATTTTGGTTTAAAATTACACCTCCAGCTCCAACAACCCTCGGATTTCCTTCAGAGGAACCCTATGGTAAATTTTTCCATATGATGCACTAAGAGTATTGTATATTTATTCTACTATGGAAAGAATACATATTTTTTATTTCAAATAGAAATTTAGTACATTATATATCACTAATTTCTCAGTTCAGTAAGTTGTCAGCTTATAAAAGTCCATTACATTGTCCAAAAATAAAAGAGTAACTAGATACCAGTGAGACCATAACGAGATAAAAAACTCCATCAAGGAGACATAAAAATAAGTCCTCAAAAAAGACCAGCAATTTATTCAAAACTGACGCTAATGGAAAATATAATGATATGTAATACACGTTAACAGAAATTATATATGTATATGTATATGTATACACACACACACACACACACACACACAACATAATATACTATATATAATATATATATATATATATATATATATATATATATATATATATATATATATATATATATATATATATATATATATATATATATATATATATATATATATATATATACATATACATATACATATACATATACATAGATAAAGCACCTAAAAATTGTTATTCTAAAACTTTAGGATGATTGGGAGGATTCTACAAGCCCCCCTCTTCAAAAGAAGAGTGTCTCTTTCCTTCTATAATTACATGTGAATGTTCTAGCACTACATCAAAAACATCCTTTAATTTTTGTTAAATCTCTCAAATTTTCTTTTCATAAATTTCTCTCAAATTGCCTTTTTCTTGGCTTATCCTATTCAATGATTGTGTGTTCTTCACATATTTCTCCTTGTGCTCAGTTTCCTTCCTTTCAATATCTTCCTTTGTAGATTTCAGTTAATATGTAGAATTGGCCAATTCACTAGTGAGTTGTTGTACTTTATACTCAAGCTATTTTTCCCTCCATTGTTACTTATTTGCAATAGAAATAAGTGTTATTTCCTCATGTGTGGGCCTCCATAATTGTTGTTGCAAATCATAAATATAGGATTTCAAATTTTGCATCTCCATGTCACATCCCAAATGTTGTGCTTTTTGTCCACTCATGAGATCATTTTGTAGCTCTATAATTATTTTTCTCTCTCAACTACCTTCTTCTTCATTGATTCAACTAGCAGTGGTGAGGCATACAGATCACTAATAGAATTCATGGTTGAAATAATGTCCTTTAAATCCTTGACTCGTGCTTTTAGCTAAGATTTCTCCAAGTCCATTGAAGCATTTGTTTTACTCATGCATCCTGACTAATACCTTTACCCTAACCCTTACTTTTATCCCCACTCTCAATGCCACCTTCTTTACTATGTTGATCTTTTTCCTTTTTAGGTTCTTCAATCTTTTGTTGTACCTAGATAATTTCAAGGTATATCTCTTTCAAATTTTAGCTTGCCTATCACATGCTTTCTCCAACTTAGTTGTTTTTTTTGTATTCTTCAACCTTTGATTCATGCTTATGTTGGTCCTCTTTAGATTTATTTACAAATTAAGCCTTTAAATCTTTAATAAATTTATCTTTTTCATTCAATATCCTAACTAATTTAGCCTCATAAATATCTAAAGTTTCCAATGGAGGCCTCTTCAAGCTCACTAATTTTTCAATAGATGTAGACTGAAATTCTTTGAACTTTGCTTGTAGTGCATATATCTCCCTCATTCATTCGTCTTTCATTATGGATACTTGGTTAAGAAATTCATCAATAATTTTATCCTTGACATTTATGTCTTTCAATGATTTTAGTGTTTGTTGCACAATTGTTGGTTGTGACACTGCAATATTCTTCATGTGTTCAACAATATTCCTTTCAGCTACATATAGAGGAAGAATCCTCCATTGAAAATTATTTGTAATGAATCATTCTATCATATATTAAGAAAACAAATTTGTTATCGGAACTGTATGTTGGAATATGCACATTTAAACTTGGAGATGTAGATGTTCAACCACCCATAAAACAAAAATTATAGTGAAGTTCCAACTGTTTATAAGGAATTTTGTCTATTATAGAAAAATCATCATTACATGTTTCCCTATAATGGTCCATACCTTCTGTTGTAGCCAACTTTCGTCCGGTGAAGTAATGGTGGTTTTTCCAGTAAAATTCATTGAATGGTGGCATTGAGTTTGTAAATTATTTTTGCCTTGTAAATATTGGAGCTTATAATATTAAGATGACAAAATTTTAACAATTTTTTTTGCTCTAAAAAAAAATTGTTGGGTGAGAAAGTTGGCTCTCTATGAGAAATCAACTCTCGATTTTCCTTTATATAGAAGCTACCCTTGTTCAAAAATCATTGGTCTTGTAAGCTCTCGATCTTCAAATTATCATGCTAGGGATGGTCATAAGACAAGCACTATGACCACTATGTTCCACATAAGTCAACGCCAGCCCACACATAAGGCACCAACTCAAGGGAGGAGCCCACTGTTGTAAAATGTAACTAGGTTCGATCTTCATAATGAAATTGTAATTATAATTTTGTAAACAAGAAAATAAATTTATTATTATGGTTGCTTCATGGGTTTCATGAGCAAGAGTTTTTATATAGATGGCTCCCATTAAGAACATTAGGATTTTTATTTAAATTCAAAGAGTCAATGTCATGTATGAAGAGTTCTTCTTGAGCATATGTAAAATGTATAAGAGTCAATCTAGTGTCTAGATAGCCCTCCAAACTACAAGCACCGATCTCCTCTTCAAGTCAGCCTGCAAGATGAATTAAATTACTCATGTCGGCTCATATAATAACGACACAACAGTTATCTCTCTCATGTCGACTTATATGCATGATTAACCACTATATATAGGCGTGTAAGGATATGCATTACAACAAGACAAAATCAGAGACCTCTGAAGTTTTCGGTGGGTAATTACAGTCAACCAAGTTCAGACAGCCCTAAGATTTTCAATACTAGTTACAGTCAAAATTTTGTGGATCTCTCTCTGAAGTTCGGATAAACAATGACAGACATCAAGCTTGGATCTCCATAGAAGAATAAGAATGATTTCTCTGAAATTTGGGTCACGATTACAGTGACAAGAAAGGAGTCTAGTTTGGATGTCAAGATACATAATGAACTCAGAATAGTGATGAAGGAATAAGGAATATCTTTCATGATGAAGGGATAACAAATATACAAGCAAGGAGGATCTATAGTTGATAGATCGGACGCCTCTTTGATAGACAGTGCTATAAAGTAGAAAGCTCGGATGATGAATGCTAGAAGGAACTCAGATCTGTCATGAAGGAATAACGAAGCCACTATAAGAACTTTGGATGATGCAAGGTATATTTCAACGCTATAATGGAGATAATACTTTGATGAGCTATGTTCTATGATTCGGTTCAGATATATTATAGTCTCGGTAAAACTACAGTAAGAAGATCTCGGTGCTATGATGAAGTCATGATGACAAAAAGGATCAAAGGAAAGAGGAAGAGAAGAAGAGGAGACAGTGTCTTGGTCTTGGAGTGGTTATCAGGTCAAGGATCTTGGTCTTAGTCTTGGTATTCGTCACTTGGAATCTATATAAGAAGAATTTGTGTGGGTTTTCCTCTCAAAGAGTGAGAGCTTTTGGCCCTAGCAGAAATCCAACATATTGTGTTCTTGTCTCTTTGTTTGGTAACTATTTGATGAAGTAAGAAAACACACTCTAATAATAACAAGACAAGACTGTGCTAATAATAAAATGTAAAAATTACCTCACAAATAGTTATCATCATGAGAAGAATCTTATTAACCTAATTTCCCTAGATTCTTCAACATGGTTTCAGAGCTAAGGTGTTGAAGTCAAAGGAAGGGCATAAAAGAGACACTCAAGGGTCAAGTTTCAAGAAGAGAATCAAAGAAAGTTGAAGGGCTCTGTATTTCAAGATCTACATCAAATATTGAAGAATCAATCTACAATGGCAAGGGATTTTGTCTATATAATCAAGGAGCCAGCCTACAACAACGAGACAATTTAGGATAAATGCTACAGTGAGATTGATTTGGATCCTTATAGGAAGTTCTCAGATAATTTCATAGTCTCATACTACCCACAATCTCGGTGCTATGTTGTTGGGATCTTGGTGCCACAATAATATTAAGTAATCTTTGTCAAAAGATGAAGTCTTGATGCTAGATCATAGTGCTCAGAACTCGGGTACATGGCAAAAATTTTGGGCCTCTCATAGTCTCAGTCTATGTCATACAATGATATCAATAATCTCACAATGACATGATCTCAACATACCAATGATAGTCAAAACCTTGGATTGAATCTTTTTCTATAAAGAATATAGTCTTGACAACTCAGATTCCCATAGCTTGATGATAAATACTCGATGTCATATAGGAGTGGATCATCTATAGAATAGTGCTCAGAAATAGGTGATGATCGTAGCAAGTGACCATGATGCTCTATGATTCTACACGATGTTGCATACTACAAGTTTCCATAGTCCACTTGTGTGATAGCAATACAGTGTCATCACAAGTATATCAACAATTTGTTAATCATAAGGATCAGATGTATAAGTCAAAACATCCTGAAGGCAAGAAGGCAAGATTCCTATCATTACTACAAGGGTCTCATCCGGAGGAAGCGTCAATGCATCTGCTTCAACCACTTTTAACATGATCAAGGTGAAGATTTCATCTTCACATGACAAGTAAGTATTTTTCATTCTTTAATCAATTTTGGTTAAATGACTTCATTTTGCAAGGAAATCGAAAAGCCGGTTAGGTGATCGAAGGGACTTGCACAAAATTAGGAATACTGACATAGTCCTTGTAGATAAGTGAAGTCATGAAACATATCAATGAAAAAGTTCTCCTTTGAATTCATGGGAATGGACTCTTAAATTCCTCTCACATAAACAATATTGGAGACATCAAAGAAGATAGAAGAAGAATTATGAACATTACAAGAAAAGAAACTTCATATCACTGAAAGGATAGGAGGGGTTGAGGAAAAGAATTTCATGGTAAGAGGGAGTAAGAAATCATTAAGAAATTCTCTCTCAGTGGCTCCTAGATCCTGTATAGGTTATGTCTACAATAAGATGTGGTATAAAATCTTAGAAGCATTAGAAATAAAGACTCGTGACATCATCACGAGGGTAACAAAATTCATGGAATAAGTTCAACTTGCAATTTCTATGCAAGATAGAAAAGGAAAATTTGAGGGAAAAGCTGTTGAGGACTCAAACATTTGTTGGAAGGAAAGGATGTTTGGAAAATTCTAGTACTCAGAAAAGGGAAAAAGAGCATAGCTGAAATTCAATGTTATGGAAGGTTATGTACTTTACAGGAAAGGTTTTCCCTAGATTAAGAAGGACAATAACAAGAAGCATAGAGAGGAATCCCATTTCATCGAAGAAATGGAGGAAACTAAAAGAATAAAGAACAAGGAAGGAGAAGCACTAGAAGCAAGAACTTGTGACATCACCATAGGGAAATATAGCTCTTGGTGACCTCATTTAAATATAAAAATAAAAAGTCATCTAGGACAAGTCTCATCATACATCAGTCAAAAGGGAAACATCTGTTAAATAAGAATATGTGAGATCCTCAAGATTCTCTGATGGAATCCTCATCGGAGGATTCATAGATATAGAATGGAAGCAAGTGTTTCATAAAAAACTCCAATTTATGGAATTCATGGGATGATGGTATGGTGACATGAGAAATGAAGCAGATCAAGGGGTTGAAGATCTTTTCAATCAAGGAAGCTGCTGGAAGAAGACTAAACGACCTAAAGGTAAAATGAGGTATATATGCTTGTATTTAATATTATAAATTCATGTCGTATGGTTGCAGGTAGCATGGATCACTACTTCTATCTTGAGAAGCATGATCAAGGGAAAAGGATCTCCTCATCTGAAAGGATTCAGGAAGGCATAAGTCACACTAGATGAAATAAACATAATATGTCCTCATATGAAGTATGAGGTGGTTGACGACAATTAAGGAACTCTGATTGGAATCTCCTGGGAATGGAATGTGTAGATCGTGAGATATGCAACCATCATAAAGGCGATCAACATGCAAAAGACCAAGAAGATTTGACTAGAAAATCTCTCATAAATATATGAAGACTTTGATGAGAGTCAGAAAAAGATGGAGATCCTTGATAATGGATATCTTTGTGATATGTGTCAACATGTATGTAGGATGATGATACCTACAGGAAGATGTCATGATGAAGAGCCATCTTGTAAGGTACTATTTGATTTAATGTTATGTCTTGATTTCGTGAATAATATCTGGATGCCTTCATGCAGGCCTACTAGAACAAGAGTTGCAAACACAAGTACAACTAACATTCATGTGGTGGATGGAAATTTCAGAAAGAAGCATGATGAGAAAGAAGTAGTGATATGAAGAAGGTTCCAAATATGTAACAAGAAGGCTACTTTCCATGAAGAAAGGAATGACATGATGAACCATGGAAGTGATTGATGGCTAATGCCCTACAAGGAAAAATCTCTAATGAATTTCATGACATCAAGGAAATAAATTGATCAAGCAGCTGAAGGACCCATGAGGAAGAAGTTGTTGATGAAAAGGAGACTCCCTAGTTAAGACGGAGCTCTGACAAGTCCCTAATTAAGAGGGAGCTTGGGCAAGTTGCTGGTCAAAAGGAGCTTGGGTACATTCCTTTATAGGAATAGGCATATTTTCCCTAGTTGAGAAGGAGAGCTAGACACAAAATTCTTGTCTTCACTTGGGAAGCAAGAATGGGAGGATTGGGTAATCATCTGGCATCTGATGCTCTTTGAGGATGTGTAGGGCATCCAAGATAAGAGTTGGCAAGAGGACCGATATTATTTGAGGGTTGGCAACCCAAGATAATAATAATCATAGAAGGTATACTCATTGAATACTTGGGTGGGTATGTACTTGAGAGACAAGGATGAAGGTATTTATAGTCATTGGTCTTGCTAACATTATGCTTTGATATTATGAGAGATAGAGTTGTCAGTCAAGGCCTTGCTATGGAAAGAATGTTGGTTACTATGATGTTATACAAATGGATTACCAATCTAATTCTTCTTATGAGAAATTATTCAGATTGAGAATGACCAAGTACCATTATGAATACCTCCCTAGTTAAGACGGAGTGTTGTAAAATGTAACTAGGTTCAGTCTTCATAATGACATTGTAATTATGATTTTGTAAACAAGAAAATGAATTTATTATTATGCTTGATTCATGGGTTTCATGAGCAAAGTTTTTATATAGATGGCTCCCATTGAGAGCCTTAGGATTTGTCTTTAAAGTCAAAGAGTCAATATCATGTATGAAGAGCTCTTCTTGAGCATATGCAAAATGTATAAGAGTCAATCTAGCGTCTAGATAGCCCTCCAAAAGACAAACATGGATCTCCTCTTCAAGTCGACCTACAAGATGAATTTAAAAACTCATGTCGGCTCATATAATAAAGACACAACGATTATCTTTCTCATGTTGGCTTATATGCATGATTAACCACTATATATAGGTGTGTAAGGATCCGCATTACGGCAAGACAGAATTCATAGATCTCTTAAGTTTTCAGTGGGTAATTACAATCAACCAAGTTTGGACAACCCTGAGATTTTAAGTACTAGTTACAATCAACAGTTCATGGATCTCTCTCTAAAGTTCGAATAAACAATGATAGTCATCAAGCTCGAATCTCCACAAAAGAACATGGATGATTTCTCTGAAATTTGGGTCACAATCACAGTGAAAAGAAAGGAATCTAGTTCGGATGTCAAGATACATAATGAACTCGAAATAATGATGAAGGAACAACGAACATCTTTCATTATGAAGGGACAAAAAAGATACAAGCAAGGAGGATATATAGGTAATAGTTCGGATGCCTCTTTGATGGACAGTGTTTATAAGTAGACAACTCTGACGATTAAGGCTAGAAGGAACTCACACCTGTCATGAAGGAACAACGAAGACATTATAGAGACTTCGGATGATGCAAGGTATAGTTCAACGTTATAATGGAGACAATATGTTGATGAGCTATGTGCTATGATTCGGCTCAGATCTATTATAGCCTCGGTACAACTACAGTAAGAATATCTTGGTGCTATGACGAAGTCATAATGACAAGAAGGATCAAAGGAAAGAGGAAGAGAAGAAGAGGAGACAGTGTCTTGGTCTTGGAGTGGTTATTAGGTCAAGGATCTTGGACCCGGTCTTGGTATTTGTCAATTAGAATCTCTATAAGAAGAATTTGTGTGGGTTTTACTATCAAAGAGTGAGAGGTTTTGGCTTGACAGAAAGCCAACATCTTGTGTTCTTATCTCTTTTGCCTAGTAACTATTTGATGAACTCAGAAAACACACTCTAATAATAACAAGATAAGATTATGCTAATAATAAAAAGTAAGAAATACATTACAAATAGTTATGGTGTTATCATCCTAAGAAAATTCTTATTAACCTAATTACCATAGATTCTTCAACACCCACTAAGTCTATTACTTTTGCATAAGTTGTGGGCACCCCGGCAAGAAGAATGGAGGCATTTTGTTATTTTATTAAAATTATGACATGAGTCCCAGTCTCCAACCCTAGATTTCTTGCGATACATATGTCTTTGAAGTTCATAAGCCAAAGTTCACCGAGTAGTCAGCGCTTATATGCATGCAAATTACTAAGTTGAAGAGGAGTCCACAGCCAAGTAGGATGAATACCCTATCATGCTCAACATGTCGGAATATGGTAAGAGCCTGGACGTATATAAACCATTTATGCACTACTTTATTTTATCAATGTGAAGTATATCTATATATGCACACATGTCGTGGGATATGAAAGATATTTAGAAATAGTAAATGTATTTGTCGAACACTGGTTACCATTCTTTGATGTTAAAGGTCAATGAGATTGAGAGTTTTAGGTGTTGTCAAAATATCTGGATGTGTTTTGTCATTGCGGCCCCGCTATATGCTGTGGTTTGCATGAAACGTTGCTGCATGTTTTGGCATAACAAAGCCGCCCACGACATAGAAGGAATGAGAATGTGTTGAACCCCCACTATAGGGTGTGGTTTGCATGAAACATTGTTGGATGTTTTGGCATAACAAAGCTGCCCACGACATAGAAGGAATGAGAATGTGTTGAACCCCCGCTATAGGTTGTGGTTTGCATGAAACATTGTTGCATGTTTTAGATAAAAATAATGAAACTTGAATTAATCAGAAGGAGTTGCAGCTCACAGGTGTGTACATCACCTGGAGACTGCACTCATACAAGGAGGAGACTCTCTCTCTCGTTCACTCAATACATTACAATGAATGAATATTACATATTAAATATATGACTGAAAAATAGGTAGTTGAAACCAACCTCCTAAATTCTAGGAACAACTCCTAAAGTAAGAGGTAACGTTACAACCACATAACCATTTCTTCATTATTTCTAACTCCCCCCCTTAATGAAGAAAGGGTTATTGTGCACACCTAACATCCCTCTAAGTAATTCAAACTTTATTCGCCCTAGAGGCTTAGTAAAGATGTCAGCTAAATTATCACAGGTATTACAATAATCCACACAAATTTCCTTAGACTGTATCTTTTCCCGTACAAAGTGAAACTGAGTATCAATATGTTTAGTATTCTTATGGAAAACTGCATTCTATGCAAGCTTTATTGTGCTTTGATTGTCTGTTTTGATGCTGGTTGCTACTTTTTGTCCTTCGCCTGCATCACTAAGTAATCTCCTCAACCAAATGGCTTCGCATGTAGCTGCACACAACGCCTGGTACTCTGCTTCACATGACGATAACGCTACAGTGCTTTGCTTTTTGCTGCACCATGAAATAACCCCGGATCCAATGCTAAATGCATAACTTGTGATGGATCTAGGATCGTCCAGGTTACCTGCCCAATCAGAATCAGAATAACCTGCTAAAGTAACATCAGAACTGTCAATGTATAAAATACCATAATTACAAGTACCACTAAGGTATCTCAACACACATTTCGCTGCATTCCAGTGAAGTGGTCTGGACATAAACTGGCTCAGCACACTAACAGAGTATGCCAAATCAGGCCTCGTTGTCGTAAGATATATCAGACTTCCCACTAGCTGTCTATACAAAGTGGCATCCACTTGTTTTGTGCCATCGTCACTGCTTAACTTGAGGTTCTGTTGCAACGGTGTTGCTGCTGTTTTACAATGTTCCATTCTGAATCTTTCCAACAAGATTCTGGCATACTTTCCTTGAGTTAGAAAAGTTTGACCAGAATCTTTCCACACTTCCAGTCCTAGGCAATAACGAAGATCGCTAAGGTCTTTCATTTCAAATTCCTGTGACATTTGCTGCTTGATTTCTTTGATTAAACTATTTGCATTCCCTGTTATTATCATGTCATCTACATACAAAGAAATCAAAATGATTTGCCTCTGTTTATTTATCTTGGTGTACAGATTTGGATCGTTGAGGCTCTTTTGGAAACTATGCTGAACAAAAAATGAATCAATTTTATCATACCATGACCTGGGTGCTTGTTTCAATCCATAGAGTGCCTTATGCAGTTTACACACTAAATGCTCTTGCCCCTTTCTCACAAATCCAGGAGGTTGTACTAAATATATTTCTTCTTTTAATTCCCCATTCAAGAATGCAGATTTAACATCTAACTGGTGTAGCTTCCATTTATGTTTTGTTGCTAAACAGATTAGCATTCTAATTGTATTAAGTTTGGCTACAGGGGCAAAGGTGTCATCGAAATCAATCCCTTCCTGTTGTGAATAACCCTTTGCTACCAGTCTTGCTTTGAATTTTTCTACAGTACCATCTGCATTTATCTTAGGTTTATACATCCATTTACAACCTATAGGGGTTTTTCCTTCTGGCAGCTCAACTAAGTCCCAAGTATGGTTTCTATAAATGGATTCCATTTCTTCATGCATTGCAGCCCTCCATTCATCTGATCTACTTGCTTCTTCATAATTTAAGGGTTCTACAATGTTCAAAATCTTGGACATTAAAGCATAGCCTCTAAGTTTTGCAGGTAGTCTAGTCTTTCTACCTGATCTTCTAGGTAAAGAATTCACCTCAACTCTTTCTGTTTCAGTACTGTCCAGGCCTGTATCATCACTTATTATGTCATCTGCTGCTGCTTCTTCCTGTTTCTGCTCCTGCTCCTGCTCCTGCACCTGTTCTTCATCATCTTCACTGTTTAGTTCTATCAAAAATGGAATATGGCTTTCATCATCAGAGTCTTTCTTTCCATCTTCTATCTGTTCATGAAATATAACATCTCTGCTTGCAAACACTTTATGAGTCACAGGATTATATAATTTGTATGCTTTATACTCTGTGCCATATC
>APFE030972431.1:123145-140057 GCA_000404065.3 Pinus taeda
CTCCTAAAGACCTAGTCTGCATAGGTCCACAGATATCTGTATGCACTAGCTCTAGGATGTCTCTTTGTTTTCTGTTGACATGCACAGGGAATTCATCTCTATGCATCTTCCCTAGTGCAAAACCATCACATTCCAATTTGACATTATGTAAAGCAGGAAGTCCATCTACCATACCTTTATTTTTAAGCAGGATGAGATCTTGTAGATTGATATGTCTAAATCTCTGGTGCCGGAGATTTTTAACTATTGATGTTGTTGCAACCATCGCCTGGTGTGGTATGCTCCTTGCATCCAGTCTATACAAATTCCCCACGCGTACTCCTGTTGCAACTATCTCCAATTTGCTATCCTGAATGACACATCCGTTCTTGAAGAATTGTACCTGCATGTCCTGTTCTGTTATCATAGAGACAGAGACCAAATTCTTTTTGATTCCTGGAACATATAAAACATTTTTGAGATGTTTGATATCGCCACTTGGTAGTTTCACAGGAATATCTCCACACCCTTTGATCTCATACCCACTGTCATCACCCAAATAAATTTTGGATCCACATGCAGATTCTTCAAGAAACTCGAAATATTATTTCTTACCAGTCATGTGCGAGGATGCGCCTGAATCGACATACCATGTATTGTCATCATCTCCTCTTGATGCAGAAAGTGCACAGTCGACTGTAAATAGCCTAAGATCATAGTTGTGATCTTCATCTTCTTCAGCTTCAGCAAAACAACCTTGATGTTTCTTCTGTTTGCTTCTCCTTTCATCGGCTTGCTTCTTGTAGCACTCTCTGATCTGGTGACCAACCTTTCCACAATAAAAACATCTCTTAACATAAGTATCAGTCATACCTCTAGATGATTTCCCTTGAAAGGAGTTAGCTCCTCTCTGCTGCTGTTGCGGTTGTTGTTACTATTGTTGGTACTGGCGCTGCTTTCCTCTGTGCTGTCTTCTCTTCGCCATCAGAGCAAGATCATTGCCCTGAGTCTTTAGATTCTGTCGTCGCTCCTCCTCCTGGAGCAGAATCGCTATCAGTTCATCAAACAAGGGGGCTTTCTCCCTCGCTGACAACGTTGAGATGAATGTCTGATATTCATCTGTCATTCTGTTCAGTGTAAGTGTAACCAGATCTGAATCTGATACCTTCTTTCCAATGGCTCCCAATTGGTCTTTCAGATCCTTAACTCTGGCCATGAATCCACCAACTGATTCATTCTCGCCCATCTTTAATGCAAACAATTTCCCTTTGAGTGCTAGAACACGATTTGAGTTATGTGTCTCGTACAGACCCTTGATCATATTCCAGATGTTCGTGGCTGACTTGCAGTCTCGAATATGAGGGATAATGTTGTCTTTGACAGACATCTTCAGTATTACTTTTGCCTTTGTTTCTCTCTTATCCCAGTCCTGTTCTTGGGTTGCATTTCCGGCTCTCTGTTCATTTCCCAAGACGATCGACCACGCGTTCGCACTTTCCAGTAAGGTTTGCATTTTGAACTTCCAGTTGGAGAAATTCGTTCCATTGAGCTTGCGAGACTCGTGGAGGTATGATTCCAAACTGTTGTTCATTTTCGCCCAACTGAACACTTAAAACTGCCACCACCGGGCAAGTCCGATCTGCTGCCACTGAACAGATCACGGACTTCACTTCACCACCACCGGGCAGATCCGATCTGCTACCACCGAGCGATCAAGGATCTCACTTCCCACCACTGGGCAAATCCGATCTGCTACCACCGAGCGATCAAGGATCTCACTTCGCCACCACCAGGCAGATCCGATTTGCTACCACCGAGTGATCAAGGATCTCACTTCGCCACCACCGGGCAAATCCGATCTGCTGCCACCGAGCTAATCAAGGACCTCGATTCGCCACCACCGGGAAAATCAAATCTGTTGCCACCGAGCAGAATCTCCACGTGCCTCCACCAGGCCTCTGCTGATCTGCAACAAAAAAAAAAAAAAAAAAAATCAGATTTTCAGAGAGAAAGGGTTGGCGCTCCAATCGACGCCGAATCCGCGCTAATCCCGGAAAATTAAAATTCGTGATGTGCAGGAAAATTGGCGTGCTTATCGACCACGGATCAGCGCCAATTTGGTCTCCCTTTTCACTGGCGCGACTTCCAGCTCAACTCCCGCGCCAATAGCGCGACTTTTCTTGAACAATCCGCACCAATCGCTGCGCACCTTCTAAAAAAAATTCTGCTCCGGATTTTTGCTCCAACCCTTCCTTCGGCTCAGATATGATCAGTCATCTGACGCCTTCTCGCTTCAGGTGTTACTGCAGATCCACCTGATCACACAGCTATCTCTACATGTACAAATGTGCAACTAATGATACATCCCAGAAAAAAAAAACAAAAGCTAAGGCTACCTCTACCCTAAGCTCTGATACCAAGATAAAAATAATGAAACTTGAATTAATCAGAAGGAGTTGCAGCTCACAGGTGTGTACATCACCTGGAGACTGCACTCATACAAGGAGGAGACTCTCTCTCTCTCTCGTTCACTCAATACATTACAATGAATGAATATTACATATTAAATATAGGACTGAAAAATAGGTAGTTGAAACCAACCTCCTAAATTCTAGGAACAACTCCTAAAGTAAGAGGTAACGTTACAACCACATAACCATTTCTTCATTATTTCTAACTGTTTTGGCATAACAAAGTTGCCCAGCCCACGACATAGAAGGAATGAGAATCGCAAGAAGAATTTTGTCTCTCGTTTGTTTGATTTGATCTCGCCAACATTTTCCATACATGCGCAAACGGGTGGTGTGCTCCTTGTATGGACAATTATGTGTTAGAAAGTTGTTTGAAGTGCATACTAATAGGGGACCTCTTGCATGCAAATATCATGGCTCTCTACATGTACTCTTGTGTTAAATTCAATACTTGTTAATGTTTATGAAGACAAGGAAGTGACATTATATACAAATGTGCTCGTTGTGTACATTACCAATTGTGTTCTTTTGATGCCTTCACTTAGGATTCTCCCAGTGCTTATCCACTCTATTTTAGGATACACTTGTATGTGAGGCACAAGACAATTATACAAATATTTACGATCCATCCTTATTGAATTTTATGTTGTATATGTATACGAAAAGATGTCCATCTTCTAGCATACAAAGCTATGTTAAGCGCACCTGCCTTATTTAGTTGCATTATGCATAAACAAAAGAAAGATGATTTTGCTTTGAATTGTCAAAGTTGGAGACATTAATGCAATTCATTAAAGCAACATAAATTTCTTCATTTCACTGTTTTAGTTGATACACACACTTTCCAAAAGATATAAAATGTTATTAAATGATAAAAGCTTCTTTCACGGCGTCTTGTGGAGAATTCCATGGTTTTTTCTTAATGATTGCAATCATATTTCTTTCTTGTGTTCTAATGATTATCGCATGAAAAATCTACAACAAATTTACAAGAATATATTTTCAAGAGGCATTGGGAGTTTTGGATTCCACTAGAACTAATCCAAGGCCAAGGCTCATTTCATTGGCGATTATTACTAATCCAAGGCCAAGGCTCATTTCATTGGCGATTATTATAGTAGGAAAGCTTTTCCCTTTAATCATGTAGTTTTCAGACAAGGAGACTCTCATTCAAACATTTGATAGACTTTTCCCTTTTGGATGCAATTCTCATAAAGTTGAGAATGGGAGAGTCGGGGTTTCCAAATTTTCCATGACTATTGTTGTTGCATTTGTAGACATGGTTCGTTACCTTAATAGCATAGAAAATTATTACATTGTTTCTCTTATAACCAAGGATGTTGGGAATATTTTTTCTATTGTTTCAAAAGCGAAATCAACAAGTGTATGTTAGCCTTCAGAGTTACTTCAAAGCTCTTTATTCACAAGATGCAGTATTTGCAGTTTGGATATCTCTTGAGAGAGTGATGGAAACAGTTGATGACAGGGAAGTAGAGACTAGTCAACATCCTAAGCATGTAATTATTTTCATGAGAAACAGAAATAATGCAGAGTTGCAATCCTGGCGCACAAGTGACTTCCCCTGCATGGAAGATGCTCATATTGTCTTTATTTGGTGTTAAGGATATTGTTCAAAGGCCAACGAATGTTAGGGGTTTATATCCCGTATAGGTGAAAAAATAATTCACAGTTCACAACATTGATGCACATAACTCAACGAAAGTTAATCGGAATAGTTATTACAAAACTGCCATCGAAGAGATCTACCGACAATATCTCTCTCCACATCACCACTTGTACTTTACAAAAACCACTATGAGTGGGCCCTGGGGCCAGAAATTGTTTTTCAAAAACCATCCATCTACAACGATAGTTGGGACCCGCCTCGACAAATTCGCTCCAACACACCTCCACGTAGCATCAAACAAGCACCATGGACCCATACATTATTATTTAAAATTAAAAGCTTCCAGTTGATGTTCGAAGACCATATTAAAATTGTGTTGGGCGAAATTGGTAAATTTTATAATAGGGTTGGGATTTGGGCCTATGTGAAATGTTGTATGTATTATTTCAAATTCGTATTTTTATTTGTAAAGCTCTTAAAGAAATGGTTTTAAACTATTTAAAGTTAATTTGTAACTAATTCAAGAATTAGTTTTGAAACGAATGCTTGAAAAGTTAGTCGGGAAGAATATAAAAATCAAAAAAGAAAAGTTTGAAAAGATTCAAAGTCTAGTATTCATGATTGACATTGTAATCAGGAATTTTCTCTAAAATCAAAGAATATACAACAGTTTTGATTCTAGCTTTGGGGTTAGTTGCCGTTAATGTTCTTTTTTTTTTTTTTATGTTTAACATTCATTTATATTTTTATTCTTTTTTTTATGTTTAACATTCATTTATATTTTTATTCTTTTGGACAATGTATGCAGTGGATTGTTTCAGCTTAATTCTTCATGAATTTACTTAATTGTACTCATGTTAGTTAATCTTGAAACTCTTAATGAAGCGCTCCACATCCAGGGAACTCATCCATATCTTCTCAGTCTTTCAGTGTTCTTTCTACAAAAGTTATGTTCAGATTCTTAATTGCCTGGGTATGAATTCTATCATTTTTATATTCTTCAAACCATTCATTTAATCCAAGATCCTGCAACCCTCGGATTTTTCTAGCCATTCTGTTTTGGAAATCTATGGTTTTAGAATTAGAAGCTTTGATGCAAGCCCTCATGGCTTGCCCCTCCAGCCACGTATTTTAACAATTCCCATCAATCTTGAGATGTCTCAGGCATTGATTCCCTCACAACTAGGAACTGTCTCCAGGGGAACAACACCTTCTTGTTCTTTATCTTCATCCATACATATATGTAAGTCTGCTACAACATTAATAGCTATATCTTCAACATGGAAAATTGTATCAGCAAAATTTCCCACACCTTTAACCAAAGTCTGTTTAGGTTCTTCCTCAAATGTTTTCTTTGGTTTTGAACTCCTAAAGTAAGTTTTAAGAGGCCTTATTTGAACATTAGGTCAATACAAATCAATAATTTTCTACAGTGTTCCTGAGAAACTAAACTTAACCTTCTTAATTTTACTTTCTTGTAGGGCATAATGTAATTTTTTAGCCAATAGATGGGGGACATCTATGGCCCTGCCTTCAACCCAATGAATATCTAGCCTCATTCAGTCACTAGAAATATCAAGCTTGTGATGATTCATAATTATCCTAAGGACAAATTGAATCAAGGATTTGAATAGCCCTTGGGGAACATCTTCCATTTTAAATCCATTCCTCGGAACAAGTACTTTTTTCCCACATATTTTACTGGTCATTTCAATCTTTTCTAGCTTAGGGGTTTTCTTGGAATTAAATATGTCTCCCCTCTGCATGGATTTTTTGTTTCTCTTGCCACCAGATCAACGTTTAGGTAAATCCTCTTCCCAAATATTTTTTATTTCATGACTTTATAAGCATAATTTTTTATGGCTTTCATCTATCTCATTATTATGGAAATTGAATTGTCCAAATATAAATTTACAAACCAAGGCTCTTCTCAGGATATCTAACGTAACTGGAGGACAATTGTTTGTATCTCTCCATATGTCGACACCCTCTTTAAAAATTTTGATTGTGAACTTCTTCAAGGAACCCAGTGCATCAACTATTTGTTGGGAAGATACCACCCATGTTTCAATTGAGGCCATTGTTGTCTGGGTTCAAGGAATGGTCTAGCAGGATATTGGTGGCCACCCACCTATTCCACTTGGACCCCGACCATTGTTCCTTTCAATTTCCTTAATTGTAGCACACTTTACTATTTTTGGTCGTTTTTTGGACCTGAACTTCCGGAGTCGTTTTGAGGCCCTAAACGACTCTCATTTGGAAAATGGGCAAACATGAGTCTCTAACTAACATTTTCAGTCGAAAGTTGTATTCCTAAGATAGATATTTCTAGTGAGGTATCATACGCGTCAAATAGAGATCGTATTCCAAAGTTACGGCCCCGAGAATTTGATGTACCAATTTACCCAACAGGGCCCACAAACTTTTGGTGCTTCATCTCTTAGGGTTAGGTTTTTGGATGTTTAGGGTTTTCCATTGTTTCTTAATAATAAATAGTCCTTGGAGCCTGAGTGTAACATTATTCAGAGGCATGTATCTGCCACATCTCTTCTCAGATACAAGCTACCACCACCCGAGCTAATCTATTTCCATTATGTATGTAAGCATCATTTCAGTTCTTTGATATTAATTAAATGAAGATATATTTTTGTTGTATCTATGTGTTTATGTTTATATGTGTATTATGTTGTGTTCTTGCATAAGTCTTTGATCAGTGGTATCAGAGCGGTTTGTTATTTCTTTTTCTTTCTGTGCATTTCCCCAACGAGTTCGGGGTATAAGGATTTAGGGCTTGAACTGGTTGAACCTTTGCAATACTGGGTTCGTCGACCTCAAAGGCCACCCATGGTGAAAGAAAAGAAAGACGAGAGAGCAGGAGATCCTTTCAAAACATTTCTCGAAAAATCCCTCGGGCAACAAA
This sequence comes from Pinus taeda, assembly GCA_000404065.3. NCBI lineage: Eukaryota > Viridiplantae > Streptophyta > Pinopsida > Pinales > Pinaceae > Pinus > Pinus taeda. Next base: position 130,143 of record APFE030972431.1, read on the forward strand.
GAAACACGATGATGGACAACTTTCCTCGGATTCTTCAGCAAATGCCCACAGGAAACGCATCTTCATCCAACAGCTACTCTAGAGGTGCCATACTCTCTAAGGTACAATCCAACTTTGACATTCCCATATTTGAAGGCCAGATAGATGTAGATGTCTTAGATAAATGGTTAAATCTGTTGGAAGGATATTTTTTGGTTCATGATTTTTCCAATAGGGAGAAGATTAATTTTGCACTCCTCAAAGCCGCCCCCCACGTTAAGGACTGGTGGGAAACCTACTGTGACCAGAGGAACAAGAGGGAACCCTCATTGTTTTCAGCTGCACCTAGTTGGAATTCTTTCCGAGATGCCATCAAGAAAAAGTATTACCCTGTCAGGAGATATGACAATAAGTACATACAATGGACTACATTGTGGAAGTAAAGGGATCATGATGTGCATGAGTTGATGAATATTTTCCACACCCTATGCACAAAGTTGGGTATCAAAGATTCCAAGAAACATATGGTGCTCAAGTACCATGGTTGTTCATACAAATACATCCAGGCGGAAATGGAGTTCACGGGCATCTCCTCACTTGGTGTAGCATTCTGATATGCTGCCAAGATGGAGCAGAAGTTCCAACACAAGAAGCAAGACTTTGGATTTGTGAACCCAAATCAAAGTAAAGGTGCCCCCAAGCCATAAATCAGAGGAAAAATCCAGGTTTTGACCCCAGAAGACAACTCCTGAAAGCCGTAACCCAAAAATAATGGGAAGGTGAAAAAGGACATCGGCAAGTGGTGTGAGTTCCATAAAACTCCCACTCACAACACGAATGAATGTCACACAAAGTAGACACTGGTGGTCGAGCTAAAATACTTAGAGACGGATGCATGCTCTGATTATGAGTTAGAACATGACAAGGGAACCGACAAGGGAAAGCAGATCATTGACGCAGAACCTACTACGATGGTAGCCACCACTAAGCTCCAAAAGGAGAAACCTAAGGATCCAGACGAAGGGGAGCACCTCTTCCGCTCGCAGATGTCGGTAAAGGTTTCACCAGTGCAATTAATCATTAACATTGGAAGCCAAAAGACCTTGATCTCAGCCAAGGTCATTAAGAGATTGAAGTTGTCAACAATGCCACACCCACAGTCGTACACCATAGGGTGGCTCCACTAAGGGAAAAATCTTTGTGTCATCTGGCAGTGTCGCTTTCCTTGTAGCATCAAGCCCTTTGCAGATGAGTTATTATGCAATGTTGGCCCTCTGGAATTCTGTGATGTTTTATTAGGTCAGCCATATCTATGAAAGCATCATGTTGTATATGAATCCATACCTCGTTCTGTCATCATTACTTTGGGTCAGAAATTGCATAGGATGACAGAGGTAGCTTTACCTACCACCTTTTCTTTGATCTATGCTAAACTAGCAATTGCCCCAAAAGGTACAAAGAGCGGCCGATAAGATTATTAAATTAGAATTGTTGAATTTTTCTAGAAGAGATGTTGGTTCAAGCCTACAAGGAGCAAAGAGATTTGATGTTTGGAGTTCTATGCTTTTTGGACACCATATTTCTTTAAATACAAATTTTTTTAGAAAAGTTCAAGCCCAATGCAGTTCTGCCATGCAGACATACACTTGAATAGCTATTGGGCTTATGATATTGACAAATTCAAAGTAAACTGATATACAAGAAAATGTACCAAGCTAAACCACAAGTTACACATCTTCAGACCTGAAAAAGTACATAACAATGGTTTGGCAAATCAATAGCAATATCATAATTGCTTTTCCTTCCACATACATACAATTGCTCCAAAGGCAAGGACAAGAAAATTTTCAGCTCTAGTGAGCACCAGTGGGTCACTAAAACAAGTGACCACTAATGGCTTTCACATTTATATAAGGAATTGGCAAGGGTCACATTTTACATGGACTCCACTCAACTTCAGACACAGCTTCATTGAAATTGAACATAGCTAAGTAGTGACATTGGCTCACAATGATACACCAAGTATAAAATATTGAAGCTTTTACAGAAACAAGGAGTAAGAAAAATTATGAAGCTCAGAGAAGTAGATTTAAATCAATCAAAGCTTGTTGAACGGCTATAACATCCATAGAAATAATCTTCCAAGGTTATGCTCTCATGTACAAGATCTACACTTTGCTCTGGACTATTGTTTAGTACCAAATCATCATCAACTCCAAGCATTGCAAGTGATAGATGAGTTTGGATGTCACAACTCCCAGAATTTTCTCTAGATTCATCCTCAATCAATTCATCTAATTCCATGGACATTGCCAATTGACCAATGGACATTGCCCATTGCCTCTTGATCCAATAAGGTAGGTCATCTCCTTCTCCTCGTAGTAATTTCAAAATCTGCAATAATAAGTTACAAACAAACAATGAAGAAGAATAAGTTCACATTCTTACATTAACACTTATCCATTCTTACATTAACATTTATCCATTGTTTGAAATTTGACAAAGCCAGTTAATGCAACAACCAATGAGGAAGAATAAGTCCACGTTCTTACATTAACATTTATCCATTGTTTGAAATTTGACAAAGCCAGTTTAATGCAAAGGTAAGCCACTTTATTTTCATGCATGCAATCGACATGCATTTCATCATAATATCCTTATCCAACATAGCATTTCATCATAGTATCCTTATCTAAGTTAGTGTTATGTTGGGGTTTATCTAAGTTAGTGTTATGTTGGGGTTTACTTGTACTTTGAAAGGTTCATGAAATAAACATTAAGAAAACCCAAACACAGAGATTACATTGTTGTATTATCTTGAACCCAATATCTGTTATTCCTTCTTCAATTTTTCATGGTTGAATCAATTATAAGAGACCACATACCCATGACCACGGTGGTTCAAACTTCAAACCTTAGAATAAGATTGAACAAGTGTCCCTATATTTTAATTAAAAGAAGCATGCATTCATACATAAAGAGATTCCCCTCAGGATTCTTTAAATAAAGAATGAGAAAACTTTGAACTTTTAACAGATTAGATTAGTTTAGATGTATCAGCCTTCACCCAAATAACCTGTTATTATTCGTTTTTCAAATTGAACTGTTACAAAACTCTGGTGCCAACTTCTAAAAGCTGCAAATATATATAAATAAGATGTGAAGCAAAGAGTCCAGCATCAGAATATCTTGTAACATCACATAAAAGATCGGATAAAAACCAGAAGCCAAAGACCACCGAAACCGCCTCTGTTAATCTCAAGTGCTCATTCATTTACTTTACTCTTGGCAGATTCAGTTTTTTCTTCCACAGTTTCTTTGGTACCCTCAACTTTACCAACGACAGTTTCCTTCACCTTCTGCCCCGTCCCCTTGGCCATGTCCCACGCTTCCTGCACCTTCTGCTTTGCCTGACCTCCAATGCTCTGTACCTTCTCGGTGGCCTGACTTGTACTTTCCTTAACTCGTTGCCCAACCCCTTCAGATTTCTCCTGGGCTTTCTCCTTCATTTCCGCGGCCTTGTTTTGGGCTTCTTCAGCTACACCCTTGGCCTACTCCTTGGCTTCATAGGTTGTGCCCCTGGCCTTTTTCTTCGCCTCATAAGTTGCCTCTTTGGCTCTCTCCTTCGCCTCCTCTGCCATGCGTTTGCTCTTCTCAGCAGTGTTATCAGCGATTTCCCTTGCTTCCTCAGCATCACTCCTTTCATGCTAATAAAATAAAAAAACAAAACACCATGAATACTCAATTCAATTCTTCACAGAAGAATTCATAACTAACAAATTGACAGATAAGCAGAAGAAAAAGGTTTAATTTATACTACAAAGAAACAAAATGCCATGAATACTCAATTCAATTCTTCACAGATGAATTGACAGCTAAGCGAAAGAAAAAGGGGGTAATTTATATTACCTCTCCAGCCCTGGGTATGGCCCTGAAGAAAACTCTGTTGGTCCTGGAAGCTTCTGTTACTGATCTCATAGCTGTTAGTCCAGGATGGGTACTCCCTTTACTCATACTCAGAAGAGGCACCTTTGCAGATAATAAGCCTGCCATCTTTGATAAAATAACAAACTATATCTATTTGATCAAAAGACCCAACTCCTGAAGAATTTGAATATGGCTGATGATTCAGAAACTGATGAAGATGACCGTGGTAGAATGTTCGTGATATATGAAGTCAATGCACTCGGTGGGGACATGTGATGAGTGTGCAGGGCGACATATGACAAGTGTTGGAGTCTCTTGATATTGGAGCGAAAGCAGATATGCTGGCTCTTCTTGCCTATTCAGGGAGGGGTAATTTTCGTACTGAACCTTTGGTTTGAGATATGATGTAATCTCCTTTGCTAATATTCAAAAAAATCTTATATTTCATTAATGGAAAAAGAAATTATTGGTAATTGAGGCTTTGAATATTTTGCCATAATCCACTATCAGTATGGAGGGCTAACCTGTTTAAGGGTGATGATTTTACAAATTGAACTACTGAACAAATTTTTAGATTACAACCCTAAACACTAGATCTAAACACCCTTAACTCTATGTCAGAAGGATATCAACTCGATATTTCATGTGCCATTCTTCGTTATGGGAAAAAATAATTCTAGCACTAACTCCTCACAAGAAAGGAAGTGTCTTCAAGCAACTAAATATGGCATAAGATCAGAAACTGAAACATATATACGCAACTAAAGAGAATCAGAGTAATTACTCTGTTCTTTCGAGGTCGAAACTGAGCTGCCTGTCTCAGACAACATGCTGCACCAATGACCATTCTCTTCATCTCGCTGATGTCATAAGCATCTTCCAAAAGTGGATCTGCAAGTTCTTTTACAGAGCCAGCTACCAGTAATGGCCTTGCCTAAATTTTGAAATTTACAAGAGATTAAGATTCTGAACCAAGACAAAGAAACCAAAAGAATCCAAAATTATCAAATACAAAACAAGCAAAGACACTAGAGCCCTACCCACATAACCAGACTTTCTTGGCCTTTAGGATTCTTGTCATTGATTGGTTTTCTTCCAGTTATTAGCTCTAGAAGAACTACTCCAAAGGAATACACGTCCGTCTTCTCATTAACCTTGCCATACATGAAATACTCAGGAACCAGATACCTGAAATATGATAGCAGCTAGTTTTATGAAGTTTTGATTATAAATGACATTTATTTTCCCAAGGAAAGAGTTGGTGTAAAGAAAGAAATGGATATTTACCCAAGTGTACCTATAATATCACTACATGTGATATATGCAAGATGTTGTTGAAGCCCATTTGGCCAGCCCAAAATCTGACCACTATTCATAGAATATCTTTAGTTAACGATCCATCGAAAGATGATTTGCTAGTTAATGATCAAGCAAATCTTATTATAACATCTCCAACCAAAAAATACAAACAATTCAACAGAAGCTTGAGAACTTTCTCTCACAAAGATCAAGATACCTAAGGTTCAAAGCCTTCAAAAAGCAAAATATTAGATGATTTCACATCTCTATGGATGATAGGATGAGAACAACCTTCATGCAGATAAGTCAAAGCTTTAGCAATTCCAATGGCCACTTTCAGCCTATCTTTCCAATCAGCCTGTGGCTAGGATGAGAACAACCTTCATGCAGATAAGTCAAAGCTTTAGCAATTCCAATGGCCACTTTCAGCCTATCTTTCCAATCAGCCTGTGGCTTGTCCTTTCCTCCTGTAACCCAACTTTTTCTGAGAACTGGGAACAACACTTAACACTAAAAAAAAAAAAATCTCCAAGGACGTAACATGATAAATGCATGAAAATTGGCATACTACATACCATAAAGAGTTTCTTCCAGACTTCCTCTCAATAACAAGTTGTAGACCAAAAAGTACTCCTTCTCTTCAACACAGTAACCAATTAATGAAACAATTTCTTCGTTATGGGCAAAAACAATTCTAGCACTAACTCCTCACAGGAAAGGAAACGTCTTCAAACAACTAAATTTGACATAAGATCAGAAACTGAAACATATATACACAACTAAAGAGAATAAGAATAATTACTCTGTTTATTTGAGGTCGAAATTGAGCTGCCTGTCTCCGACAACATGCTGCACCAATGACCATTCTCTTCATCTCGCTCATTTTAATGTACATACAAACTGCTGGGTAGTTAAAAAGAGGAATCTATTTGTAGCGGAACTTAGGGCGAACAGCAATCATGCCTCCTGTAGCTTCACTAAATTTTCCCTATGCACTCTTAATCAAAATGAAATCAGGCACAGTTCAATAAAAGTCTAAGATAATACGATCAATGCAAATACAGCTGAACCACATGCAGTTAATTTCAATGAAAGCACTAATGCAAGATAATTCATGCTAAAAGTCTGAGATGAATGTATACCCCTTATCAATAAGAAAGTTTTTAATTGCAATAGGAAGAGCAGCACCACCACGATTGTGGACTCCAACTCCGGCAACAGAAAAAAATACAAAGAGATGAACAACTACTGCAACGGCAAAAAATACAAAGAGATGAACAACTCCTGCAACGGCAAAAAATACAAAGAGATGAACTTACATATAAGGATGATAAACACTTAACGAATATAACACAAAACAACAAGCATATATATACTATATGAAACTATATTTTGCTGTGAGAGGAATCTACTATCCATAATGAGATGATGCCCATCACTAGATTAGATGGAGTCACATCATACTGGACAACAGACAACAAAAAAATCATAGTTTCATGGATATAATTGTTTTCCCTTGCATATTTCCAATATAACGACTTGTCCAATCACTCTATCTTTTCCCTTGCATATTTCCACTATAACGACTTGTCCAATCGCTCTATCTTTTCCCTTGTGGCAATATCGTGCAAACAGAGCAGAAACCAGTAAAACATATATTGTTTGAAACTGTATTTTTGCTGAGATAGGAATCTGCTTTCCATAATCAGATGATGCCCATCACTGGATTAGACTCAGTCACATCATGTTTGACAACCGACAGAACAAGAAATCACATTTTCATGGATATTATTGTTCTTCTCTTGCATATTTCCAATATAAGCACTTATGCAATTGTTTTATATTTTCCCTTGTGGCAATATCTAGCAAATAGAGCAGAAACACAACAAAACATATACCGTTTGAAACTGTATTTTTGCTGAGATAGGAATCTTCTATCCATAATCAGATGATGGCCATCGCTAGATTGGACTAAGTAACATCATATCGGATAACAGACAGAACATGAAATCGCATTTTCATTGATTCAAGTGTTCTTCCCTTGCATATTTTAATATAAGGACTTATCTAATTGCTCTATATTTTCCTTGTGACAAAATCTTGCAAATACAGCAGATTATGACAAAATCTTGCAAATATAGCATAAAACAACAAAACAGAGTGTTTGAAACTGTATATTTGCTGAGATAGGAATCTGATATCCATAATCAGATGATGCCCATCAGTAGATTATAGTCAGTCGCGTGATACGATGCTCATCACTAGATTATAGTTAGTCACATCAAAATTTGACAATAGACAAAACAAGAAATCACAGTTTCATTGATAGAATTGTTTTTCCCTTGCATATTTCCAATATAAGGACTTATCCAATTGCTCTATATTTTCCCTTGTGACAGTAACTTGCAATGTTTTAGAACAACCAACAATTGATTTCAGATGAAACAGTGAAGTAACTTCTTACCTGTTATGATTTGAAGTTCAGATGGCCTCCAAGTTCGCAAGGATAATAATCCCGAAGATTGTTGCTCTGTATTGAAATTGCTTCGCTGGTTTGTTCCTGGACCAGATGGGGCAGAAGTATTGTATTCAATCATTTCCAATTGCAATTCCAAGGCCTACACCGCTTCTGCTGCATGAAGCCCATGTAGATCTAACTTCCAGATGTCCTTAGGTTTTTCATTTCTAATTTGAAGAAATTCTGCAGCTGCCTTAGCATTTAGTTTATCTGCAGCCAAATGTTCCCCTTTTGATTTTAAAGAAATATTCCTAGCAGTGCTGAGATCGCCTCGCAAATAAGCTCTTTTAGCTTCCCTTGAATGTCGATTTGCAGCCCTGCTTGAAAACAAGCGATGATAATATATGTTCATACCTTCCCAATTATCAGTGATGATCACCTTAAAAAAATTCAATGGACTTCATGGAAATAGGCTAGCAAAATATACCTGAGCACCCACAATGCTTCCTTTCGATGTTTCAAATATACATCATCTTCCTCCCATTCTGGCTCAAGGGGAGCAGTTTGGCATGTGTCTTCTTGCAACTATCACATGTAAAATTTCAAAACCCAAGGACTCAGGCAATAGAGGGCCACTTCCTTCAGAACTCTGATCAGGTAGAGAATTCTCAACAGCTTCAGATGCATCAGAGGGATCTGAATTCTCCTACAACTTCATCACAGCCATAGACTCCAGGGAAGCAGAGGCTTGTTCAAGCTCATAATTAACAGCCACTAAAACATCCTCTATCAGGCTCCCATCAGCCCAACCATACAAGGCCTTCAGTTTCTCTACTGCAACCTTTTTCTGATTTGCATCATCTGTCATGCCCTGCAGCATAGTAGTGCTAGCCAGGGTTGTATTAGGATAAGGATCAATCAATTTATCTGGCCTAACAACAACTTTTTCTATTAATTGAGAAAATCCTTTCTAGGGTTTGCCTCTAGAATTTGGAGACATAAAGGAAATATTTTCGTGCCGCAACACAGCCGAGACATCATTCTATCTTTTCGATAATTCTTGTCCATAATAGAACCCTGACTTGGCTTTCTTTGGAGATGATTAGAAGAGGAAGAGGTTGGAGGAAAAGGTGGGAAAGGGTCCACGTCAGCCTTAGGAACCCCACCCCGTTGTTGGGCATCAAAGGAAGCCCATCCTGGAACCTTAGCCCTTTGCCGCGGTGGTCAGATGGACCTCTTGGGAGCACCACTGGTGCCCATCATGGAGCACTTACCCACCGAGAAAAGTATTGTTTCCGTCCAAAGCAAGATAAAAAAGGGGGGTCTACTCTTTACTCCTTCGGCTAAAGATAAAGGGAAACAAATCATTCATTAATGAGGATCTTATGCACAGAATTTCAATGACGTACCTGGCTAAAGAACTCTCAAAGCCGCCCGTCTGTACTTCCAGAGCTCCCGAAACCACGTGTAGGATTTCAGAAACACAGAGTCGCTGGATTGCTGTTGTTGATTTTGCTTTTGTCTGAAGGATTTGATGTATAAAGATGAAGAAGATGTGTTGAATTTGCATTGAGAATTGGACTGAGAATCCATTAACAAAGTGCGTGAACTCTGAGAAATTTTGAGCCCCCTAAAAAATTGCCAGCTGAGAATAGACCCAAATCGAATTGCGCTTGACTCTTGCCGTGTTGCTATAGAAAAAGGAGCAGTTGAATTTCTGCACAAATATATACACGACGCTATACTAACCTCTAAATGTTGTCGAATGTAGAGGGAGGAGTTTGTGCAGATAAGTGCATGCACCTGGACTTGGATTGTGTTGCACCCAAGTTGTGTCTTGGAACTCCGACGTCAAATGCGTAACCACTGGCTATAAAATCCGTAGCAGAAACCACCCTTCAAATCAATCAACGGTTGAAAGTTTCTCATTCGATCGAACAGAGTAGGGCTAGGTTGCACGAAACGGGGAAACGGGTATGAGTTTTCGAAACGGGAAGCGATACGAAACGCGACCTCCCCAAATTTTGGAAACGGGGAAATGCGAATATATATATATATATATATGGACATTTAAGAAATATGTGCAATCATAAAGCATATATGATACATTCTAATTTATTACATTATGATAAAATTGTCAATTGTCAATGCATAAACTATAAGTCTCTAAATTTGCATCACATTTACTCATGAATGATCACATAATGAAAATAGAAATATCCAAAATCAGCCACGAGAAATTTCTAATTTCT
>APFE030972431.1:140501-178467 GCA_000404065.3 Pinus taeda
CCCTGAAACGCGTTTCAGGCCGTACTGGCCACATTTCAGTTTCGTGAAACGTGGCAGTACGGCCTGAAACGCGTTTCAAGGCCGTACCAAACGCGTTTCAGTGTTTCGTACCCGTTTCCGTACGGAAACGCCCCCTTGCTCTACGTTTCCTGCAACATAGGAATAGGGTAAATAGGTTGACGATTGTTGATGCATAGGAAGGCAGAAGCCCTATCGGCCTAAAAATGAAGTAAGATCATTTTTCAGACTAGGAAATTTGTCTTCGTTATGATTCGTCCTTAGAGAAAATGAAGATTATGGACACATCCACAACCTCCACACAGGGCTCCTCCGCACGACAGAAGTAAATGGATAAGGTTGTGGAGGAGTACAGGGACATATTCACTTCACCCACAGGTGTACCCCTAGACTGTCAAGTCGAGCACTCCATCAATGTGACACTAGGTGCGTCATTGCCTAATGGACTGATCTACCAATGCTCTTTTCTACATAACGATGAAATCAAGAGGCAGATTCAAGAGTTGTTGTAGAAAGGACACATCAGGCCAAATTCATCACCTTGTGGGACCCCAATCATGTTGGTACATAAGAAGGACGGAACTTGGAGGCTATGTATTAACTATCAAGTGATGAATAAGGTCACTATCCAAAATAGGTATCCAATCCCATGGATTGATGACCTTTTGGACCAACTCAAGGGGGCCAAACATTTCCGCAAGATTGACTTGAAGTCCAATTATCACCAAGTACCAATCAAACCCTCTGATGTGTAGAAGACTGCATTCAAATCCAAGGAGGGCCTTTTTGAATGGTTGGTCATGCCTTTTGGGTTAACGAATGACCCCGCAACCTTCATGATGTTGATAGAAGACATTTTGCATCCCTTCAACAAATCATTCATGGTGGTGTATTTAGACGACATCTTGATCATCAAACAAAGTTCAGAAGAGTGCCTACACCATATTTGAGAGGTCCTCCAAACCCTACGACAACACAAATTGTGTTCCAATTTGGAGAAATGCACATTTGGTATGACCCAAGTACAATATATTGGGTACATTATTGATAAGTGAGTTGTGCATGTGGACCTAGCCAAGATACAAGTTGTTTAGGATTGGCCAGCCCTAACCACTCTAACAGAGCTCCACAGCTTTCCGGGTCTTGCCAATTTCTATCATAGGTTCGCATTGGGATTCTCTCATATCATTTTTCCTTTAAGTCAAGTCACCAAGGGCAGAGCGAATGAAAATTTCTTTTGGTATGAATCCCAACAGAAGGCGTTTGTTGGTTTGAATCATTGCCTCTACTCTACACTATTGCTCACATTACCGCATATGCAACAACCATTTGAAATTCAAATATATGTCTCCAACTATGCTATTGTTGCAATTCTTACCAGGCATAGGCATCTGATGTCATATCACAGTGAGGCACTTTGGATACAGTTTGAAAGTATCCCACTTATGACAAACAGATGTATTCCATTGTGTAAACCTGCCGATAATGGAAGCATTACATTCTGGGGAAGGAAACAGTCATTCACATAGACCACTGACCCCTGCAATTCATACAGACACAAGGAAATTTGCAGAATGATCGCCATCATAAATGGTCCACATATTAGTAATGGTTCCATTTGAACATTAAGTACAATAAGGGAAGCACCAATAATTTTGCACACTGCCTCAGTTGACCACTGGTTATGGTGTTGACCACTGTACTCGACTCTTGTGGACATCAGACTTCAGGATGTCTACAACTTTACAAGAGTGATCTAAAATTGAGCACCACATACCAAATACTCTCGGAAGGAAAGCAAGTTCCATATTTCACCTCTAAGGCACATCATTATGCCACCTGGAACACCTATGTGTTCTTTTAAGCAAGTGTGCCAAGATGATTTTGGAGGTGCACTATAGTCAGGTGGCTGGACATTTTGGGGTAGAGAAAACAGTGGAAGTATTACTGAAGTATTTTTATTGGCCAAACCTTCAACAAGATGTTGGGAAGTACATAAAATCCTACATTGTTTGTGACATTGTTAAACCTAGAATCAAGAAATGAGACCTGTATAATTCTCTTCCAACTCCTAGCCAACCTTGGGAATCTGTCTCCATATGCTACATGTTGGGCCTTCTTTCTACCAAGCATGGAAATGACCGTGTTTTCGTGGTCGTCAACAGATTCTCTAAGATGGTCATTTTGGTGGCCTGCAACAAGAGTGTCACAATAAAATCCATTTTCAAACTCTTCTTTGAATGATTGTGGGTACACTTTTGGACCCCACAATCCATTATCTCAGATTGGTGCAGCAAGTTCCTAAGTTCATTTTGATCAAGCCTCTGTTCATTGTTGGATACCAAGCTCACTAAGTCCACGGCCTTCCACCCCCAAACTAATGACCAAACAGAGGTCATAAATACGATGATCACGTACATCCTGCAAATGTACAACTCAAAGCATCCACACACATGGGATAAAATCCCCCCTATGTCCAGCACAGCGACAACAAAGCTCTCCATAGCTCAATTGGCCACAACCCCTTTCAGGTGGGGTTGAGATTCTAGTCACTATGTCCCTTTGATGTTTCTATACCACTTGTAGCTACTCATACAAATTTGGCACATGTCCATTGCGAAGTTCACAGAGCTACTAGCTTCATTGAATGCATTCAGCGCATCCTCCATTAGGTCCATGACATATTGGATAGAGAAAATTCTAAGTACAAACAACATCATGATTAACATCGAGTGCCACACACATTTTAGGTGGGCAACAAGTAATGTTACATTTTCAGAGGGAGCACCTCATTGGGGCCTACCACAAGCTTCACCCGCTCTAATATGGGCCTTACACTATCACTAAGGATATAGGAGACAATGCTTCCGAGCTCAACATTCTACAATTCCTTGGTCTGCATCAAGTATTCAATGTGGACCGACTGAAACCATACTTTACCCCATTGCTAGACACGTCAGATATTTCATAACAACTCACACCAATAGATCTAAACCAAGATTGCATGGAACATGCCAAAAATTATCATATCGTGGACATGCATATTAAGAACTCTTTCCAATGGAATATCCAATTGTATCAGGTTGTCAAATTTGGCCAACTCTTGCACCAAGGAAAGTGGCTCACCAAGTGTTACATAGAATTTTGTCATAGCTCCTGTTCACTTCCTGTTCCATATCCCAAAGTTCCAAAACATTGAAAACTGTGCAGCATATCCATCATGATATACAGACCAAAACCTCCCTGAACAACCAAAGGAAAACTGCCCTAAGTCAATTCTGAAGAAGGTTAGCTAAAACCATAATTTTTAGGGCCAACACATTTTGCTCCACTATCTACCCATGATGATGGCAGGTTTCTCTACTTTACCCTAGCATTTCCAGCTCGGGTTTTGATATGAAAACCCACTTCGAACCTCTTCTGGTAGGTTTTCCCAAACTGGAGGAGAATCTACGTGCAGTAGAAACTTCGAGAACAACGAGATGTATGTTGGTTGTTGTTGATATAGTCGAGCTCTCCCATTTGGACGTCTTGATATTATCATTATGGGCTTTCCCCTTGAGATGTGGACATTCCTCCCTCTTTTTTGAATCACTAGCTCACTCCCCCTTCCTATAAATAAACTCCCTTCCATCCCCAAATGGTTGGTCATTGATTACCTACATTCCTATACTAATATTATGCCCAAATGTTTCACATTCTAACTTGGAGAAGGAGTGCTTGAAGAGTCTTTACTTGGACTTGAACATCCACCAAAAGGAGGTCTCCAACATCAAGATATAGGTTGTATGCTTCCCTTTTTATCTTATTAATATATACATCTAATGTTCACTTTCCATAAATGTGTAAATGTTTATGCTTTTAGATTAATACTTCTTGATATATTAAGTAGTTTATATTTGATGTATGCCATATATTCTCTTGTATCTTGCATTGCTCTTTGATCTTTCTTGCAGGTACTCGGATGTGAAGAACAAGTAAGAAGCAAGCCTAGAAGCGAAGGAACCAAAGTCATCTCCAAAGGAATTGAGCGATTAGCATTAGAGTGAGGTAGCTCACTCTCTCTCTTTCTCTGCATTTGTTAAATGTAAACTAGGAAATTATATGTTAGTTTGTTTATTTTGATAATAAAACCACTCATTGGATAGAGAGATCGCCTATGTCCATAGAAGGGATTTGAATTCATAACAAAATGGAAACTCAACTGGGGAAGCTACAGCCTCTTCATCCTCTTTTTCTCATCTGATCTCTTGATCAGTTTGATCAACCATCGAGTTCTCAGTTAGTTTGAGTTTGTATAGGTCTGCACAATCATTGATTGCTACCTTAGAGTGCTAAGTTTGATGTTTTTGTGGAAATCTTTTTTTTTATTTTTTGCCTTTTTCCTCGCCCAAAACGTTTTTTGCTCTGACATTCGCGCTGCTAGCATGTTTTCCTTTAAAACAGTTGCATTGATCACTTGTTCAGCGCCAGTTTGACCATTACAGTCACGCTAATATCAGATATTGGCAAAATATTTAGGGTTTCTCTATCAAAATCCAATGTGTCTGAGCCTCTGAGGTCTTTTCTTTGTCCTGTGCGATTGGATTTATTGGTGTTTTGTCTGATTCCCTGATTTGATTAGAAAATTCTTGTATTTTTGAGCTTTCAATTGTTTGAGTGAAATTGGATTAATTTTAGGGTTTATAGGTAATTTGATTGTCACTTGTCGCTTGTAAGTGTCACTGAGTTTGTGGTTTGTTGATTGGTTAGATCTGGTTATCTGTTAAAATCATTCAAAACATTGGTTTGCATTAGTTTTGGTTTGTCTTTTACAAAGTTTATTTTCAATTGTGTTAGGTCATCTTACATTTGAGTTTCATCTTTGTTATTCATCAATCATAGATTACATTGCTTGGTTTACAAACTGAAAAGAGCACATTTGTTTCTCTATTCAAAAGAGAAAAGTGAAAGACATTTTCATTAAGTGCTTTTGGATTTGATTTGGTGTTGCTTTGATTGGTGCATCATTTGCATTAGGAGCATTTGAATCAAAAATCTGCTTTTTTTGCTTTAGTTGAAGTTTAATTGCATTAGAGCATCTAAAATCAAAGAGAACATCATTTACATAAAGTGCATCTTAGTGAAGCAAAAGTCATTTTTGCTTTCGATCAATTGCATATTGGATAGTGAAAGTGAAGTTTAGTTTTTGCTTTTGCATATTTCACTTGGAAAAGAAAAGTTAGTGGAGGCATGTTCTTTGATGCATTCCCTTGTTTGATGCATTAATGATTGAATTCTCTTCCCTTGTTAGTAATTAGCATTCATCGAAGTGAAAAGTTTCATTTTCTCATATAGTTTCATTTTAGGATTCAGGTGACATCATTTGAGCGAAAAAATTGAAACATAATCAAGAACAACATTAAAATTTACTGAATTAACCTAAGGAGCATTTGGAACTTAACGCAAACATTTAGAGGTCTAGGCTAGAGATGTGTTTTGGTGTCTATAAACCTAGCAATTGTAATTATCTGTCAGTATTGTATCTCGGGGGTTAAATCCCATTCCACGTATGGAAAAATATAATAGGTTCTCCAGTACTCTCAGGTATATCAGAGGCACTCCAGTATTGCAAGTATATGAGAACGCTCTCATCGAACGGTTATGAATTAGACAACGCTAACACAGACTTATGCTCCCGTTACCATCGTGTATATATTGGGAGACCCCACTAGGTTGATATCCTTTAGCCACAGGTAACTAAGTCAACCCCCTTATAGATGTGATACACCGAACACAACATTCGAGGAGATCGATCGTCGTATGTTAAGTCCCTCGTTTTGGCTAAGGTGTATATAGCAGTTCACGGATACTTGGTAGACCCTCTTGCCTAGTACATTATTTTTTATTTATTTCTTGTTTTTAAGTTCTCAAATTTAACTGCCCGCAATAACATGACTTACCTATGCAGTTATCCTTGGCCTCGCATTTTCTCATTAATAGTAAATTTTAATTGTAACCTCAAATTAACCACTTCCATTTTTTTTTTATAGAAGGTCATCATGGTTGAACCACAGAGTTCGCCTTACATATCCCCTTCATCATCTGACATTGAAGGGTCATCACAAGGAGTCCATCCCGAGATTTCACGGTCACTTGAAGCCCAAGGTTTTGAACTTGGAATTATCTTGAGCATTCAACCCCTTGCTTCTCATCCTCCACCTCGAGACTCATCATCTCAGGAATCTGACTCAAAAACTCCTGAGGTTCCACAGAGGTATTTATTATTCCCTCCAAATCTGCTTTTTTATCCATTGGTCATATCTCCTCAACGGTCGTATAGTCTATACAATAATCATGGTGTACCTTTGGAACTCTATCCATGATCATCGTGGATTACCCCCTCACCAAATGTTTCCACTCATGGCATCAAAAGGTGAGTTTCCAACCTCTCCTCGAGATCCTCCACTAGAAGTCTCAGCCACTCACGCTCCTGGTGTTGGCGATGATTATGAATATAACTTTCCACCTGAAGGTTTTCCATATGTGGGAAGTGTGCCACCTCCACCACCACCTAAAAGAAAGAACATTTGTTTACACCAGGTTACACTACTTTGTTTGAATTGGTTTCAGGTACTCCAAGTGTGTCTTCACTTTATCATAATACCATTTGGTCGCCGGGCGCCATGCCTACTCTGGTCCATTTGTTTCAAGCGTGACCTCTCAAATTCCTATACAAACTAAAACATCTTCAGTTCTTGTACAACCCAAAGTTACGATTGGGATGGTTAATGTCCCTATAGGTTCCTCAGGTCCTCCATTAAGTGGACAATATGTACCACCACCTATCCCACCACATGGGGGGAAATAGCCACCTCCTCCATATGTAGCTCCTATTTTAAGTGGAACTTATGTGATTGGATCTCAAACTCACACTATCGGAGTTAATAAAAATGTTGGAAGTGTACCTTTTCCTAGTGGATCATCTATTCCATCTGAATCATGCCAAATCCCTTATCAACAACCTCTTTTGGCCTAGTTACCCTACCAACTATTGTACCCTCTACATGGCTCACAACAGGCTCAAAATACACCTTTTAATCAAGAGTAGGACCCCAAATGTAGTCTGGTTCAAATCCCTCGTTTGGGACATCTGGTCAATTTCAAACTGGAACCTATCAATACCAACCTGGAACCCAACAAATTCCACAAGTAACATGATTGGAACACTACCTTGGAACCTATGACATATCACTACATCACTATGACTGCACCAGTATATGAAGGACATTGTTGATGTGTCATACTACATGGATGTTTCACTCCTACATAATGACTTTATGATCCTATGATGACAATGATAAATGAAGAAGCCACGTTGTCCCAAACATTCCTCATGTTGTCCCAAAAATTTTATGCATAAAATTTAAGGACAGTCACAAAGAAAATTTATTTTGGACACCTTGGAGGCATCCTTTCAAAATGGATCCTAGAAAATCTTAAAGAGGATTTTTTCCTCTTTCTAACGAGCCTTTATTTTCCCCGAAACTCCCAATAGTTTGTGAGATATTGAATTTTTAAGTTAAGGAAATTATTCCTAGCAATGAGCCGACCTACTCTCAGTCATACAAATCGGCCTCACTTCAAATAAATGTGTCCCTTCAGTTATAAAAGAAATATCTATAATTAGACATCTAAACACTTCATTTTGATCAGCAATTCGGGTAAGAATAAGAGATATGAAGTAGAGAAGAAGACAGAAGGCTAAGGAGAACAAGGAGAATATTGTTTAGGACAAAAAAAAGGATAATGTTTGGGCATAAAATCCTAGTCGAAGTTGTCGTAGTTGTCATGGTCGGAGCTGCCATAGTTGTCGTAGTTGCCTTGGTCAAAGCTTCCATAGTTTTCGTGGTCGAAGCTATCATACTTGTTGTGGTTGAAGTTGTCGTAGTTGTCGTGGTTGAAGCTATCATAGTTGCTATGGTCGAAGCTGTTGTAGTTATCGTGGTCGAAGTTGCCATAGTTGTCATGGTCAAAGCTATAGTAGTTGCCATGGTTGAAGTTGACGTAGTTGCCATGGTTGAAGTTTTCATAGTTTTCGTGGTTGAAGTTGTCGTAGTTTCCGTGGTTGAAGTTGTCGCGGTCGAAGTTGTCATAGTTGTGGTGGTCAAAGTGTTGATTTATTGGGATTGGACAAATGGATCTTGTTGAAATCTTCTCTTGAGAATAGAATAAGGCAGAGTTGGAGAAATTTGTGAAGCAGCATATTGAAGATTTGTGGAGATCATTGAAGACCATGATGCATTGAATCCATCATGAGGTAACATTGGAGAATTTTGTTTGGGTAACATGAATAGAAGTGGTGACACCTTCATGTTAAGAACAAGGTTATCATTGATGATGAGACATGGAGACTAAAGTGAAGGGATAGCTGAAGATTGACAGGGCTCGTTGAAGAAGACATTGGGAGTCGTGAAGTATAACCAAATATATATTGACAAATTAAAGCTAAGGGTTGGATTCCAAGAGGTTGGAGCCTCGAAAATATAAGGTTGGTGCCTTGGAATATATGGTTGGAGCCCCAGAGGATCGGAGTACTCAAGAAACCAGTTCAGAGCCTGAACTAGATATAGGGTTGGATCCCTTGAGGTTGGTGTCTCAAAATTGACAAGGTTGGAGCCTTGGAAGTCCAAGTCAGTGCTTGGCATATTACAAGTTTGAGCCTAGAAGATTGAAGATTTGTGTCTTCATCTAGGGTTGGGGCCCTACATATATTGTACTTGATTTATTGTAAAAAAGAAATTAATAAAATCATTTACTCTTATTGTTCATTTTGTGTTCTAAATATAAGAGATCTAACTAGTAAAAATAACAATTGAAAAGAAATACACATTCACCCCCCGCCCCAGTATTTCCAACAATTGGTATCAGAGCCAGTACCTTCACTCAAAGCTTAACATCTTAAAGGTTGTTCATTAGAACACAAATGGTGAAGCCAAGGAAGAAAGTCTCCAATCCTCCTAAATATGTGTCTCCCTCAACCACCAAAATTGATGTCAATCAATTTGTGAAGGCTCCATTTTCCAATGGAAACTTTAATATATGGGAGGCAAGAATGACGAATTTATTAAAGACTCGAGGCATTGAAGTTTAGAAATCGGTGATTGTTGATAGCATGATGGATGGAGAATCCAAGGAACATAATACAAGGGCAATGAAAGAAATCTTGAATGGGCTACCTAATTCTATGAAGGCCAATTTTGAAAAATGTTCGTCGGCAAAAGACATATGGGATAAACTTCAGGATCTTCACTCAAAAGGAACATTGACAATGATCTCTAGTCAAGAAAATGATGGAAAACAAGAAGGAAATACAGAGCCCATCAAGGAAGGTGAAGATAAGAGTGATAACATCAAAGGTTAAAGAAGACCTAGAAGATGAAGAGAATGAAATATATTTTTAAGAAGATCTCCTCACTAAACCTATGACTACCATGGAAGAGATTAACAATTTGAAAAATGAAAATGAGGAACTTAAGAAGAAAGTGCAATTTGGTGACCAGTACAAGACAAGGAAGGAAGTTGACCTTGTCAAGCTTCAAGTACAAGAAAGAGATGAAGAGCTCCCAAGATCAAGGAGGTATTTCATCAAAACAAGAGAAATCATCATGAATAAATCATATTCATGACAAATCAATTGGATAGGGAAAAAAATAGGAATATACCTTCCCAAGAAACCTTGAACAAAGGCATAAGACCTTGAATAAACTTGAAGAAGAGATTGGTCAATACAAGGTAGAGGTCTCCTCTCTTAAATCTCAACTAGAAGAAGCAGGAAAGAAAGCACAAGGAGCTGAGAAGATAATGGAAGCATTGGCAATCATAGGAGGACAGATTGATGAAGCACAAAAGGAGAGAAACACCATGACATGCCAACTAAAATAAAAAGATGAAGATATATTCAAACTAAAATCTGACATCAACCTTCTCAAGGCTAAAACATGTAGAGCTACAAGGATCAAGGAAGAAATGGAGAACAGTCTAGAAAATGAAAATGAATAAATCTTTAAAATGAAATCACATATCATCTCCCTTAAAATAGAAGCAAATGAAGCTACTCATATCAAGGAAGAGATTGAGAAACAACTAGCTAAAAAGAATAATGAGTATGAAAAATTGGAGGAAGAGATTGTCTCTCTCAGGAAAAAGGTTGAAGGGATGGACAAAATATTGAAGATCTCTCAAGCCTTGGATGACATGCTCAGCCATCAAAGGTCTCCATTTGATAAATTAGGTCTTGGATATGAAGGTGAATCGTCAAGAAAGGATGACCATACTTCAAACAATAAGGACATGAGGAAGTTTGATGGAAATAATGATGCTCCCAGTTCTAACAAAGGCAAGGAGAAGATTCAAGAAGACTTGTTGATGATGTCAAGAATACAAAAGGTGATAAATATTATCAAGGAATCCCAAGGCAGAAAGGATTCATAAATATATAAAGAAAATATCCATCTCCCAGGTACCAAAGTATATTTCTTGGTTATTGTTATTCTTGTGCAAACTTTGGACACATGGCAAAAGATTGTAGGGCATGTCAAAAAGATAAATATAATGGTCCTCGTCAATCTCCAGGAAGGAATTTTGCAAACAGTCATGAATTTCGTATTCATGAACAACATAGAGTGCTTCAAGTGTCATAACATTGGACATATGGCACATGATTGTAAATTGACTTGGGCTCCTACATAAACTAGAACCATGCAAGAGAAGAAATTTACACAAGTATGGAGAAGGAAGCAAATACAATCTGGAAATCTCTTGAGCTCTCTAGCCAACAACACGTGTTGTTGACCTGATCCTTGATAATCTAAGTATTTGATGGGGAGACTCTATCAGAAAGAAGACCATGCATACAGTTAGGGGGAGCTTATGATGATTAAGAATTCTTGCATAAGCTACTCATGGATGGATCCTATGAGAACCTTGATGAGTCACACTTGAACAATCATTCATTGATAGATCATGTCCTGGGAGTAGCTCCATTGAAGATCATGATCTCTTCTCTATCTGATGAATTGTTGTTAAGATGTCTTCCACTTGATCAACTAAGCAAGTAATATTTCCTGAGCCAGAAGAGGTTGTGCAGGCAAGAGAGGTTGGTTCACCACAAGAAGAAATGAAAACATATCATGGACCGCATTTCCAAAAAGAAGAGCACCATGGCAAGGGGAGTAGCATACCTATGAAGAACTACTATTCATGAAGAAAAGAAGCAGCTTGATAGGAGTTATTGGACACCCTGTTTTCCATTGATTTCAAACGAGGAGAGAATATTTGAAAGGGAAAGAATATTTCCATCAATGACAAAGGGGGGGATTGTTAATCTAGGTTGTCGTTGATGTCAATAGTTGATCGATGATATAGGAGTCACTCGATAGAAAATATTCTTGAAGATTCCAAAAGATGAATACAACTCTTGTTTAAGATGTTGAAGTTTCAGTCATGCTATGACATGTCTACATGATGACTTATGTGGACCATGATGATGACATATGTGGACCACACTTAATGAACATGATTGGAAGACTGCCTTGGAACATATGACATGTCACTACATCATTATGACTGCACCAGTATATGAAGGACATTTTTTATGTGTCATGCTACATGGATGTTGCACTCCTACATAATGACTCTATGATCCTATGATGACATTGATAACAATGAAGAAGCCAAAGAATGAAGAAGCCACACTGTCCCAAACATTCCTTGTGTTGTCCCACACTTTTATGCATAAAATTTAAGGACGGTCACAAACAAAAATTATTTTGGACACCTTGAAGGCATCCTTTGAAAATGGATCCTAGAACATCTTAAAGAGGATTTTTTCCTCTTTCTAGTGATCCTTTATTTTCCCCGAAACTCCCAATAGTTTGTGAGATATTGAATTTTTAAGTCAAGGAAATTATTCTTAGCAGTGAGCTGACCTACTCTCATTCATACAAGTCGGCCTCACTTCAAATAGATCTGTCCCTTCCGTTATAAATTAAATCTCTATAAGTAGACATATAAACACTTCATTTTGATCAGCAATTAGGGAAAGAATTCAAAGATACGAAGCACAGAAGAAGACAAAAGGTCGAGGATAACAAGGAGACTATTACTTAGGATGAAAAAAAAAGGATAATTATGTTTGGGCAAAAAATCCCGGTCTAAGTTGTCATAG
This sequence comes from Pinus taeda, assembly GCA_000404065.3. Lineage (NCBI taxonomy): Eukaryota > Viridiplantae > Streptophyta > Pinopsida > Pinales > Pinaceae > Pinus > Pinus taeda. The sequence continues at coordinate 152,728 of APFE030972431.1, forward strand.
TTTGCATGGTCGAAGTTGTCATAGTTTGCGTGGTCGAAGCTGTTGTAGTTGTCGTGGTCGAAGCTGTCATAGTTTCCGTGGTTGAAGTTGTTGTAGTTATCACAATCGAACCTGCCATAGTTGTCGCGGTTGAAGCTTCCATAGTTACCGTGGTTGAATTTATCGCAGTTGTCGTGGTCGAAGCTGTCATAGTTGTTGTGGTCGAAGTTGTCATAGTTGTCGTGGTCGAAGTTGTCGTAGTTTCTGTGGTCGAAGTTGTCATAGTTTCCGTGGTTGAAGTTGTCGTACTTGTCATGGTTGAAGCTGTCATGGTCAAAGTTTTCATATTTGTGGTGGTCAAAGTGTTGATTTATTGGGATTGGAAAAATAGAGCTTGTTGAAGTCTTCTCTTGAGAACACAATAGGGCAGAGTTGGAGAACTTTGTGAAGCAGCATATTGAAGGTTTGTGGAGATCATTGAAGACCATGATACATTGAAGCCATCATGAGGTGACCTTGGAGAATTTTGTTTGGGAAACATGAAGAGCAGTGGTGACACCTTCATGTGAAGAACAAGTTTATCATTGATGATGAGACGTGGAGACTAAAGTGAAGGGATAGCTGAATATGTACAAGGTTCGTTGAAGAAGACATTAGGAGCCATGAAGTATAACCAAATATATCTTGACGAAGTAAATCTAAGGGTTGGACCCCAAGAGGTTGGAGCCTCGCAAAGAAAAGGTTGGTGCCTTGGAATATAGGGTTGGAGCCCTAGAGGATTGGAGTCCTCAAGAAACCAATTCGTAGCCTAAACTAAATATAGGGTTGGAGCCCTTGAGGTTGGTGCCTTAAAATTGACAAGGTTGGAGCCTTGGAAGTCCAAGTCAGTGCTCGACCTATTACAGGTTGGAGCCTTGGAAGTCCAAGTCAGTGCTTGGCCTATTACAGGTTGGCGCCTAGGAGATTGAAGATCGGTGTCTTCATCTAGGGTTGGGGCCCTACATATATTGTACTTGATTTATTGTAAAGAAGAAATTAATAAAATCATTTATTCTTATTGTTCATTTTGTGTTCTAAATATAAGTGATCTAACTGGTAAAAATAAAAATTGAAATGAAATATTGATTCCCCCCCCCCCCCTCCTCCTCTTAGTATTCCAACAAATGGAACGACACCTATTTCTGCTACCACACGGTCAAAACACTATCTGACTCCTCCCAAGCAAGTGGTGGAGAAAGAAGTTACTGATACACCTTCCACTTCTACTCCACCTAGTTCTGGTCCTCTTCATATTGAGAGACCTAGTAATGACTATGTTATCTAATCACCTCCCAAGTGTGTCCTTCAAAAAGCATCATACAATCCAAATGCATGAGTTGTTTAGCATTACAATATTGTTGAAAATTTAGCTCAAGCACCTTCGGTAATGTCTGCCTTGGAATTTCTTCAGAGTTGGAATTAACCCTACTGATTCAAGTCTGATTACCTTTGACCTGGAAAATCATGTTCCACATCTTCCACATCAACTTGGCCTTTTGATCCATGTCATTATCAAAGGGAAGATGATTCATCAGACTATGGTTGATGAGGGTTCTTCCACCTGCATCATGTATGTCTCATGCTGGAAAGCTATTGGCTCTCCGCCTCTCAACAAATCTCCTAACACCTTAGAAGCCTTCGATGGTAGAGGATCTCGTCCATACGGTATTCTCACAAAGTTTCCCATAACGTTGGAAGGAAAAACCGCTAACTTAGAAGTAGAATTCGTCGATGCCAACTTGAATTATAACCTTCTATTTGTTCGGAGCTGGACCCATGCTATGTTTTGCGTGGTTTCTACATTATTTTGTGTGCTTCGTTTTCCTCATGAGGGGAAAATAGTCATCATTGATCAGTTAGCCTTTTTCTCTTCTATCTCTTCGAATGGAAATGTGTCATATGTGGGAAATACTGACATCCCTTATGAGAGTGTTGGTGCGGGTATTTTAAAGATTCTTCTCTTATGGGAAATTTTTCCCTCCCACCTCCAAACGTTGCTCCTATTAACATGATCTCCACTTCACATGATCCTTGGATTGTTCCTCATCCTGATCAAGTTGATTCTTTAGAGATGTCATGCCACTCAACCTAATGGAATGAGCCTATCAAGTTGTTGTTTTGGCTTCTGCAGTCACTTCTGAAAGTCATGCTAATCTTAGTATGCATCTAGGCGGGTATTCACAATACCCTTGGCTTGGTTCTTGGGATTCTTCGGATCCCTTGAATGAGACATTTCCAACCGATGAGAGTATCACCGAGACTATGTCTCTTGAAGAAACTCCCTGGAATGATGCCCATCATCGTTCTTCGTTTCTCCCAAGCCTTGGAGAGATTTCATCGTGTTTAGATACCTTTTTCCGGTGCACCGAGTCATCCACTTCAAACGCCTATTTTTGTGTATGAAGTTTTGTTCGAAGGAAACATGGGGAACATTACTGCTACCTTGCCCATGGATATTCCAGTCCAACCTGAGATTGTTAAAATCTTTCAACTAGAATTATCCTTTCCTCGCAATGAGATTAAGACTTTCTTGCCTTATTTCGTGAGATTTTCTCGCCAAGTTTTAACTGTTCACCCCGTTATCGTAATGGGGCATTCATCTTATGACTCGTAGCCCCCACTCGCCCAAAGGGCATGGGGGCATTGTCATTTATGTTTATCATTCCACTATTTGGTCAAGTCAATGCTTACATGTCATGCCAATAGTGAAACATCGAATTTACTCTTTGTTGATCAATTACCCGAGTTCATAAATGGGCTCCATCTAAAAAAATTACGTGTTTTTCATGTAAATACTTTTGTACATTAGTGTGATTACATTAGTGTGATTTCATTAGTGTGCAGTGTATTTTTGGTGTGTTACTTTGCAAATGTTTTCCTTTACTTACGTTGTGCTCTACTTGGTTTACAAATGTCGTCCAATCATTACGTTGGTTTTGCTGATGGTGCTTGTAGTAGTACGCAGAATCTATTTTTTGTTGCATGGGAAATCTATGACCCTAATGGTTAGTTAGTGGATTTACAAGGTATATGTTTAGGTCGTATGACTAATAACATTGCCAAATATAGTGTGGTCATCGAACTTTTGTCAAAAGCTATTGCTCTTGGCATAAGAGAGTTAATCGTGAAACTTGATTCACAACTCATTGTACTATAGCTTAATGGAAAATATTAAATTAGAAACCCTCAATTTTGAGAATGTATTTGTGAGTTTGCCTCTTGGAACGAAACTTTCATTTTATTACTTATCATCACATTCTGAGATGCATGAACACATTAATAGATGCATTGGCTAACTATTTGTTAGATAGACATTTGTGAAACATGTAAATCATAAAACCTCTCATAATAGACATGGTAAATAGAAAAACATGTATATATAGAGAGAGAGAGTGTGTGTGTGTGTGTGTTTACAAAAGATTTTGCTACATCAAAATGAAAAAATCGATGTTCTAATACACATATCTTCATAAGCCTACATCAGTGCATAAAGTAAATTAGAACTAGATATTCGTCCATGTGGTGCTCATGGTAGCATGAAATAGCCCTGATAACTCGGCCCAATAGCCAATGCAGTTTGGCAAAAACCCCTACAGTGTGTCTTTGGTACCGCAATGGAACCTCATTTATTGAGGCATACTCTGGAATGCCCCTGGTTAAAGCCTCCAGGTTATGCTCTACCTCGACAATTGGATTTTCTCCCTCCTCATAAGGAGCCTCCTCAATCTGGCATGCCATTCATCTGGCTATCAGAGAAACCCCTGGATTTCTCTCTGGTCCCACATCTACAAAATTTCATCATAAGTTAAAGCTTAGTACACATAAAAAAAAAAAAAACAAACAAACAAACAAACAAACAAAGCAAAAACAAAACAAAACAAAACAAAACAAAAACAAAAAAACAAAACAAAAAAAACAAACAAACAAAACAAAACAAAACAAAACAAAAACTAAAAAACAAAAAACAAAACAAAAAGCAAAAAACAAAACAAAAACAAAAACAAATAAACAAACAAAAACAAACAAACGAACATACAAACAAAAAAACAAACAAACATACAAAAACAAAAACAAACAAAACAAAACAACAAAACAACAAAAAACAAAAACAAAACAAAAAACTTCATAAACTTTTACAAATAGTTTTACCTTCATTAGTCCATTGTGCACTTGTTGGAAGTGGAAGGCTAGAATCTCCTCAAAATTTTGTGCCTGCATATTCCCAATCATCAACCATGATTAGTTGTTGATGAAGTCATCCAAAAAATGTCGAAGGGAATGACATTCTCTGGTCACCTCCATGTCGAGGCATCAACTCACTCCATCTGAGTAATCGTGGATCTTTGGGCACTAGTGCATCCACTTCTAACCATCGATAACAAAACAATGGCACATGTTTCAGGAATAACATCACCAAAATGGATCTGAAACCGAATTGTTTCAGTGTTCTTGACTTGCACTTGGTAAGTTGGTACTTCATTCAAGCCAACAAACCCTCACTCCAATTGAATATTGTGGGATTTAGACACTCGATTGCATATTGGAAATGAGATTTTGTTGCTTCATGCAACGCCTAAGCCCCAGCTATTTAGGCCATAGTATGCAGGATTGTTCATAGTGGGATATTTGTGATGGTCTTTATATCTATCTTCCCACTTTGGGTCTTTTTAGTCCTTGGACAATGCCTTGCAATTAGCATATACGTTCTCTCTCCTCTAGTGTGAGAACCAGACAACTAAACATGTTGTCCCTTTCTAAATAAGCCAGTAATGAAATAAATGTGTGTGACGTCTATTTCAAGTTCTTGGTCCCCAATCATAAATAATTGGAGATCCACATCCCACCAACTAATCAAATGTTGTGATAACTCGGGCTAAGATCTAATCCCGAGAATCCTAAAAAACTTGAGCAATCTACATGCTCGTAGGGCATTAATACAATTTGGATCTAGGACTACTTGATGGTCTTTAGCTTTGTGTCCTCTTTCTTTCCATTCAACCGCCATTTTGGACTGATTATCCTGTGGAACATCAAAAAAACAACATTTCATGAACTTCCATGGTGAAAAAATTCAAGAAAAACCATTCAACATGGAGTATTTCACAAAAAATTACCTCGGTTCCAGTGCAATTGTGTGTGAATTTTCATGTACTGCCAGCGCGATAGCCTAGCTGGCCACAGGGTGAGTAACGCAGATCTGATGGGTAAAACCCACATTGATCGCCCTCGACATAATTTTTTTGCAAATCCTCTTTGCAACCTAATCTATATATGAAATGCATGAAATGAGAACCAAAATGAAGAGAAGGGAGAAATCTCTTACCTGCACCAAACGGCTCAGGGAATGGTGTCTGGGATTGATTGTACTCCTTGCCTGAAAATGGAGGTAAAATTAGGTAAAATGCTCGTAGTTTTACAAATTGGGGAAATGGTAAAAATTATTTAGTTTTTGGGGGTTTTATAAGTTTTAAATAATATTTTTACCAAATTATGCCATATTTCACTTATTTTTTAATATTTGTCCTTGAAATCGGTAATGCGTGTTTCCTTGTGTAGTGATAGGCCATGCATATTTGGTGACGGTGATTTATTTTGATTGATTTAACAAGTTTTATTTTATCACTTTTTTGGACTCGTCAAAAATAAACGAAAAAAGTGACCCCCTCGAGTCGTCTTTAAGCTCTTTTTTTACTCTTGAAAAATGAAAAGATTGTCAGGTACTTGTCATTTCAAACTCATTAAAGTAAATGAAATGGTGTCTACTCAATATAAGTTTAACCTTTTCTGGACCGAGAAATACTATTGTACGAAAAAGGAATACCTTAGTAAAATATGGCTAAGAGATTCTCTTGGATATTGTTTACAACCATTTCAGGTTCAAGAGATGATTTATGAAGCGAGACCTTTGGAGTTTTCTTTTAGCTTCTTTTTCAAACTCTCTAAACATGAAAAAGATGTTGATTTTCCCCTTCATCAGACTCATAAAAATTAAACAATGTAGGACTTGTCACCATGGTGAGACCGAGTTTCCCCTTCCTAGGGCTTGTAAAACTTACTAGGATGGATTCATCTGCAGGATGAACTTATATGGAAAGCATATGTTATCCCCTTCAAGCTTGTGATAAAAAACAATGGGGTACTCACCAAAAATGGTGGGGGGGAAGTGAAAGCGATCATCTCTTGTATTTTGTAAATGAAGCATGTGGCTTTTGAACATGACACTCATCTATAGCTCATGTCGGGTTTGGGATATCCTCACTTAGTCACTTGCCTTCCTGGGTTTGGGACATCCATTTAGCCTCTCATCTGATTATACCGCTTCATCATCATGACCTTTGATCCTATGTTAAGTGAAATGTTGCCAAACTCCGGAGTCATGTCGCCGATATGTTCAAGAGGAGCCCTATCTAGAGTTTTTTACTGCTTATACATTGTCTGACTTTCTGCCACAGTCTTGGATCACACTTATCTACTCTACTACATCCCATTAGGGGATTTTTGAGGTCTAAAATGGGCCTCCTAAGTAAATTATAAAACAATAGTGGAAATAATAAAATAATATTAGATCATATCATCAAATTTTAGAGGGAAAAAAGACAAAACTATTTCTTCAACCTGTATTTTCAATTTATCTCCCTATGGGTTTACTCAAATTTCATGCGGAAACACTTATTGGATGCAAAATTTGATTCCTCATCCAAGGAGTACCCATGTTGCATACTTTCGATGGACTCTACTACACGAAAAATGAGAAATGCATAAAAAATGTGATTGAGAAATACATGAAAAATGTGATTGCAATCATATTTTTTATGCATTTCTCATTGTTCGTGTAGTAGGGTCCATCAAAAGTATGCAACATGGGTAATCCTTGGATGAGGAATCAAATTTTGCATCCAATGAGTGCTCCCACTCGAAATTTGAGTAAAAACTTAGGGAGATAAGTTGAAAATACGAGTTGAAAAAGTAGTTTTATTATTTTATTATGTTTTAACCTTTGTACATTTGTACTCCTAAAATGGTGAATCATCCCCCATGGTTGACATCATCATCTTGAATCCTATTGGTTCTTATAAAGTTTATTTTGGTTGTACATTTTTCTTAGGAGGCCCATTTTAGACCTCAAAATTCTCCTAATGTTTTGTTTCGTGTCGATGATGTGGAATTCATTATGGCCCTCCTTTAATGGATCGCTTCATGTCGACTTTAGCTCATTATCCAGGAAGATTATCTAGAAACTCCCTTCCAGTACCTTATAGCTTGCATGCCTCAACGGAAATTTCTTTGCATTTGATGGTAGATTTACATCATTGGCCTTCAATCGGATGATTCCACAGGTGTTCGACTTTAGCTTCTTTGTTTTAGTTCTTGCCTTGGCTTGTAAAGCATCTCAACCATCACTCCCTGTTTTTCCTTCATTATTTAGGTGGCATCTGTTAAACAGTATTTTTTCACACCTCATGTTCACTTCCTATCCCATATCCCAAAGTACTAAAACATTCACAACTATGCAGTATATCCATCATGATATACAGACCAAAACCTCCTTGAAGAACCAAAGGAAAACTGCCCTGAGTCAATTCTGAATAAGGTTAGCTAAATCCATGCTTTTTAGGGCCATCATATTTTTCTCCACTGCCTGCCCATGTTGATGGAAGGTTGCTCTTCTTTACCCTAGCACTGCCAGCACAGGTTTGGATATGAAAACCCGCATTGAACCTCTTCTTGCAGGTTTCCCAAACTGGAGGAGAAGCTTCGTGCACTAGAAATTTCGAGAATAATGAGCTGGATATTGGTTGTTGTTGATACACTCGAGATATCCCATTTGGACCTCTTGATCTTATCGTTATGGGCTTTCCCCTTGATATGTTGACCTTCCTCCCTCTTTTGTGGATCCCTAACTCCCTCTCCCTTCCCTCCCCAAATGGTTGGTCATTGATTGCATGCATTCCTATTATGCCCAAATGTTGCCCATTCTAACTTGGAGAAGGAGTTCTTGAAGAGTCTTTGCTTGGACTTGGACATCCACCAAAATGAGGTCTCCAACATCAAGGCATAGGTTGTATTCTTCCCTTTTTAGCTTATTAATATATACATCTGATGTTCACTTTCCATAAATGTGTAATGTTTATGATTTTAGCTTAATACTCCTTGGTCTATTACGTATTTTATGTTTGATGTATCCCATATATGCTCTCGTACCTTGAATTTCTCTTTGATATTTCTTGCAGGTACTCGGATGTGAAGAACACGTAAGAAGCTAGTGTGGAAGCAAAGGAATCAAAGTCATCTCCAAAGGAATTGAGCAATTAGCATCAAAATTAGGTGGGTTACTCTCTCTCTTTCTGCATTTGTTAAACATAAACTAGAAATTGTATGTTAGTTTGTTTAGTTCGTTGCTAGAACCACTCATTGGGCTAGAGATTTGTGCGTAGAGGGAATTTACCTTCACAACATCATGGACCAAGTTCAACAAAAATTTCCCCATCTCGGGGAGGCAATCAATGCAATGGGGACCATTGCTTCCTAAGGGGGTAGGACTAATCTAGGTGGATATTGGTGGCCACCCACTTATTCCAGTTGGACCCCCACCATTTTTTCTTTTTTCTTTAATTGTATCATAGTTTACTATTTTTGGCAATTTTTCTGGTCTTGAACTTCCAAAGTTGTTTTGAGGCCTAAACGACATTTTTTTGCAAAATGTGAACCATTGTTTGATATTTGTAGTCCAAATTTTTATTCCTTAGATACATCTTTCTAGCGAGGTATCGTATGTGTCAAATGAAGATCGTATGCCAAAGTTACAAACTCGGGAAGTTGATGTACCAATTTACCCAATGGGGCCCACAAAATTTTGGCACTTCATCTCCTAGGGTTAGGGTTTTGGATGTTTATGGTTTTCCATTGTTTCTCAATAATAAATAGGCCTTGGAGCCTAAGTGTAACATAGTTCATAGGCATGTAGTTGCCACAACTCTTCTCATTAATAAGCTGCCATCACATAAGCTAGTCTATTTCCATTATTTATGTAAGCATCTTTTCAGTTCTTTGATATTAATGAAATGAAGATTTATTTCTACTGCATATTTGTGTTTATGTTTATATTTGTATTCTGTTGTATTTCTGCATAAGTCTGAATCAAGGCACACTAGTTGAATGCACGTTGGATGAAAGAATGCACAGTAAATAAACCTTAAAGAATGCAAGTTGACTAAACTGTGAGGAATGCACACTAAATGCAAGAATGCACGTTGAATAAACCTTGAGGAGTGCACATGTAAATAAGTTATTTTTAACTTATTGCTTTATTTTCCTATAATCACTTTTATAAATAAAAGAAAATTTTACTAAGTGCATATAAATGTTTATAAGGTGCTTTTACTTTTCTCCTTTACTCAATTTTAATATTTATATATAAGATACAGTTTATTAAAAATAACACTTTTAAAAATACTACTATAATATTATTATTGCATGTAAGAAGGTCATCACTTCTTTCTCATTTTTAGAATTGACCAAATTTCCATCATGCAATTGTTTATTTATAAATGATAGGAAATGTACTTTTTGCATTAAAATGGCACCCAAACTTTTTATGATAAATGCCCTAACTAAGTCACTTAACCTAATATTAAACTTAAAAGCCTAAAAAATATGTGCAATATAGAAAGCCCCTAAAATAGACCCTGCAAACCCTAGGTGTTATATCTTTATCTACCCCTTGGCAACATTTAAAACTAATTACTACAAAAATAAGGTCATGCAGCCTTACTTATAGGGTTTTAACCAAGAAACTACAAATTTTAACTATTAAAATTCAATTTTGATTTTTTTTAGTCCATCCCCTTGTTCCCAAACATTCCTAGGGTGCTATATATATATGTGTGTGTGTGTGTGTGTGTGTGTGTGTGTGAAAATATTATTATTTTACCTATAAGTAAAATAATAATCTCCAAGTTTAATCATTCAATCTGGCCTTGAAATTAAGGTTGGACATGCATTTTTGGAAAGCAAGCCAAAATTGTCTTGCTTCACTAAAATGCATGCCCAAGCTTCATTTATTGGCCAAACTATTTTATTAAAATTGTAGATTGTTTATATAATGATTTTACACACTTTTACATTGTTATATATTTACTTTGAGCTTGAATATTTATACTTCAACTTTCATATAACATTCTACGTTTTTCTTTGAATTGCCTTATGAGAAAGTTGTGTATAAGTGGGAAACATAGTTATGTAGGATATTTGTCAGATGTGGTGCAAGATTATATCCTAAGGTTAGGTAATGTCCAATCATGTCCCATTTCAAATTTCATTACCAAGGGTGTAATTCGTTTGGCCCGGGAGTGCATATTTGTTTTGATTTGAACATTGGCAAATATGATGAAATGCTACATTGACATACTTGGATTTTAGTGAGTAAGATTTCTTTTAGGATAATGAGCATGATATGTTGTGGAAAATGTTTGTATATTTAGGATGGAATTATCAGTATTTCACTGTCAATTATTACAGGTCTTGGTGTGCATTTATTTGAGGCAAAAAATCCATGCCTTTTACCCTATAAAATCAATCCAATTTGCAATATTCATGTGTAGTAGAAATTTAATGAGGATAAGTTATTTTCCACCCATATTTAATGAGGATGCACTTCATGATATGTGGGGAAGCATGTTATCCACACATTTCAAATGTCTCTTAGGTCATGTGTAAAGAGGAAGAGGCTTCTAATTTGTAAATTGTAACACATTAGTGATAAGAGGAAAGATTTCACTATATTTTACCTTTTTTTTTTTCTTGTTTGGAATTCTACTACTATTGAGTAAGACTAGCATTGTTGTGGAATTGATGCTCATGATGATTAAATTTGATGGTTTTTAAGTTTTTATCTTTTAATATTTGTTTAACATTGAAATGCTATGTATTTTCATGAGGTATTATCATAGCATGTTAGCACATGGGTGGATCTTAAATACTGAATGTTAGTGGAAAGGCCATGGTTGATAATGAATCCCATAAGTTTCTTAATTCTCTTAAACCCTAGAATTCTAGTCACCATTTTCATGTGTGTTGGGAATTCCTTTTCAAGACTTTTCCAATCAAAGAGTGGAATTGAAACACTAGATCTACTTAGACTTCATTGCCATAGAAAAAATAAGAACTAGTCCTATCTGTCTCAATTCCCCTTACCTATTTATCTTCAAACCTTAACTAGGTCACACGACATAATATTAAACTTAAAACCCTAAAAAATATGTACAATATAGAAAAACCATAAAATAGACCATGGAAAATTTTAGGGGCTAATGTTCGCCCAATGGGCTAATTTTCCATGATTTTTCCACAAAAAAGATTTGTCAAATTCCAATTTTATAAAAGATAATTCACCCAAATTTTAGAATATAAAATTATTTTACCTTAAAAATTGCCAACTTTATATAGAGACTATATATAAAATCATTATAAATTTGAATCATTTTACAAATATATCAATAAACATTTTATAATTTTCATATTAGGGATTAGTGAGATTCGCCAATGTTTTTAAACTTCAAGAAAATTTTCCATCCTTCAAATTTTCCTTGAAATATACCTTGCAAACCCTAGGTGTTTATATCTCTTTATCTATCACTTGGAAGCATTTAAACCTAATTACCACTAAAATAAGGTCATCCAGCCTTACTTATAGGGTTTTAACCAAGAAACTACAAGTTTCAACTATTCTTGGTCCATCCCCTTGTTCCCAAACATTCTTGGTGTGCATTTATTTGAGGCACACAAACCCTGCCTTTTACTTTATGAAATCCATGCAATTTGGATTATTCTTGAACAACAAAAATATATATGCAAAAAGTAAAAAATATTTAATTGTATTAATGTTACCTGTGAGTAAAAAAATACTCAAGTTGAAGCATTCAATTTGGTCTTGAAATGAAGGTTGGGCATGCATTTTTGGGAAGCACACGAAAATTACCTTGCTTCACTGAAATGCATGCCCAAGATTCATTTCCTAGCCAATCTGGTTGATTCAAATTGTATGATATTTAATTACTAATTTTACACACTAATTTTCTTCCAGTAACTTTATGTTGTTCACAAACTGTTGACACTTTTGGGGTGACACCATGAACTACGATTACTGTAGCACTTTCATTTACATTAACTTTGACATTCATATCACTAATTTAGAAAAAAAAAAATTGTATTAATGTTAATTATGAGTAAAAAAATACTCTCCAAGTTTAATCATTCAATTTGTCCTTGAAATGAAGATTGGGCCTGCATTTTTGTGAAGCAGGAAAAAATTGTCTTGCTTCACTAAAATCCACGTTTGGGCTTCAGTTATTGGCCAATATGATTGATTAAAATTGTAGATTGTTTATTTAATAATTTTACACACCTTTACGTTGTTTTATCCTTACTTTGAGCTTAAATATTTATACTTCAAATTCCATATAACATTCTAACTCTTGCTTCAATTTTCCTTATGTGAAAGTTTTGTATAACTAGGAAACATAGTTATGTAGGATATTTTTCAGACATGATGCAAGGTTATGTCCTAAGGTTAGGTATTGTGCATTCATGTCCCATTTCAAATTTGATTACAAAGGGTGTAATTGGTTTAGCGCAAGAGTGCTTTTTTTTTCTAACTTGAACGTTAACAAATATGATGAATTACTACATTAGCAGACTTGGATTTTAGTGAGTAAAATTTATTTTAGGATAATGAGTATGATATATTATAGATAATTTCTATATTACAAATCCTGGTGTGCATTTATTCGAGCCACATAATCCCTACCTTTTATCCTATAAAATCAATCCAACTTACACAACATAAATTTAATGAGGATGAGTTATAGTCCAACCAAATTTAATGAGAATGCACTTCATGATATGTGGGGAGGCATGTTCCCCACACATTTCAAAGGTCTCTTAGGTCATGCATAAATAGAAAGAGACTTTGAATTTGTAAATCGTAACACATTGGTGACAAGAGGAAGGAGATCACTATCTTTTACCTTTTGATTTTTCTTGTTTGGAATTTTACTACGATACTAGCATTGTTGTGAAATTGACGCTCATGATGATGAAATTTGTTAGTTTATGAGGTACAATGTGTTTTTTTTAGATTGGTTTTATGTTTTCATATTTTAATATTTGTTTAACATTGAAATGTTATGTATTTTCTTGAGGTATTATCATAATATGTTAGCACCCGGGTGGATCTTAAATATTGAATGCTAGTAGAAAGGCCCTAGTTGATAGCATGTTGATAGTGGATCCCATAATTTTCTTCATTCTCTTAAACCCTAGAATTCTAGTCACCATTTTCATGTGCGTTTAGAATTCCTTTTCAGGACTTTCTAATCGATGGGTGGCATTGAAACCCTAGATCTGTTGGAAAGAATACTGACGGGGGGGTGAATCAGTATTAGCAAATCACTAAATTTTTCGTTTCCATAATCAGATTCATATACGCTACTTCAGTTAAAGGAACCCGCATATACATGCAACTGTGTTTAATGCAACTAGCGTATATCCAGTAAACTTATGATTCAGTTAATCTATTATATGTTGATCTTTAATCAATGCATCAGAACTTCATTAACCATATAAACAGTAAACAGGTGCAGTAAAACAAAACAAATCATCACACGTAAGAAACACACATGAACACCATGATATAAGGTGGAAACCCAATGCGGGACAAAAACCACCTGCAACCTTCTTCTTTTAATATGAGAAAAACTACAATCTTGTACTGGCGCACTCATACCAGTACGTAGACACCCACCTGCAGAAGGCTACAACCTTCTCTCATTATCCAGCGACTAGTGGAAGGGAGATACAACCCCCTAGTTTTTGTACTAGCCGATATATTTACTAGTACGTAGGCCCCGGCCTATAGAAGGCTACAACCTTCTCTTTTCTTCCAAGGACCATGTTTCATAAATTTTCAGACTAGATCCATCAATAACATCAAAGCACAAATTCAATCACCACTGCAATACAACCATCAACCATATCTGCATCATCAATCTCTGAATTACCCAACAATTGAATCACTGAAACCTTGTCATCAAAACAAAATCACCAAAACATAGAGCAAAACCCAGAACTCTGCAACAACCACTAGATCCAATTGCAACATTAAATATCATACTTCATACTGTATACGCTACTCTGATGAGCCTAACCAACATGTATACACACTTTTACAAAAAGCGAACCCACGTACATATGTACAAATATTTACTCATAACTTTGCAGCTATTCCAGACATCAATTATACCCAGATCGTAAAATTTATATAAGAAAACATGCATCAATAATTCAGATATAGTGTATCCATGATCAAACGACATAATGATAATACATTCCAAGCCTTATGATCTCGATACATCATCCATCATCAACCGCATAGGTGCATCCTTGGTTCAGATCAAGCAAAAAATCACAAACCCATAACCAGCATACTTCTTCAAATATTCATCACTTGCACACTTGCTTTTTGGCCTAATGATCTTCTTCTCCTTATATAGGTTTAGGCCTCTCTCAATACCATGGTCCAAAACCACGTAGGATCGATACCTTGCACCCAATACCTGGGGTCAATACCTCTGATCAAATACCATGGACCAAATACCACGGACCAAAACTTAGTTTTCCAACATATACACACCTTTCCTTATATGAAAGTGCATGTGTACGTTATATGAGCCTTTGTATATAGAGAACCTGCGTGTATACACGGCTTGGTCAATGGTGAACCTGTGCATACATTTCTTTCTTCATTCTTTGTTGTTTACCTGCTATGTTGTGACCTTTCATCTGAGAGAGTTGCCATCAAGGACAACACCTGTGTCATGCCTGTATCATAATGCCAACAATCTCCCCCTTTTGACTCGATGGCAACAACCACACCAAGTCACTCTCCCCTTTTGATATCAAGGGCAAAGGGTGGACCAAGATATTCTCTCCCTTGATATACATTCTATTGTCCATGCGCCCCTTGGGTATATGCTGAAATCTTTGATTGAGCTCCCCCTTTGTACATGCTGAGATGTACCAATCCATCCATGCTCCCCCTGAGCACATGTTGAATTCTCTAATCGAACTCCCCCTTTGTACATGCCAAGATGTACCAATTCGTCCATGCTCCCCCTCAGCACATGCAGAGTATGCAAAAATATTTTTCAAAAGAATAACATGACTCTACAACTCAACTAAGTGAGTATGACCTTCCTATCACCAATGACTCATACATACATCAATCTCCCAACCAAGTGGGGATACACCATTTTGACTCATCCACCCAACCAAGTGGGGATATACCAAATGTTTATACATGGCTGAAATAGACATTATTACATCATCCTTCCCATGCATAGTGGGGGTACAAATTACATCATATGACTCATGGGTATTTAAAAGAAAACAAAGACCAAAGACCTAAACAAGACCATGATAGTCATCGGCAACTATCATACACCATATGATCTACACCCTAAGTATCTCTCAGCAACATCAGCAACCTATAACCTGCAATACCATTCTCTTGGCCAACCAATAATAAGTAGCAAGATGCATCATTTAGCCACATAAGCATCATCACCAAATATTTTCTAACCATAATGCTAACAATGCATTATTCGAAGCATATGCTCCCTCCTAAACATGTTCCATCTATTCACTATCAGAATATGATTATGCATATATCAGCAAGAAGTATCAAAGCATCATCATCTTTAAGTTAGGATCAAAAGCACTTCTAAACAACATCTTATGAGTACCAACATATTTGCAGACGTCATCAGCAAATTGTAACCATCATCAAACAGAGAAAATAATTGACTAAACCATATCATACCCTTTTTCTTGAGTCTATCCTACTGCTTTTCCTCAAACCAACATATACGCGACTGTGCAGCTTCGAACTCACGTATACACGTGACTTGTCTTCATGAAACTTGTGTATGAGATTTAGAACACTGAGGATCCACACTTTCAACTCCCACTAAGTCTGTCATGTTTGTATACTCTGTTATGCCACATCTTTCTGACTGTACTTCCTTTTTCTTCCATATCTTCAACAGTGATGATGTTTTCTCCTTTTGGTATGGTTCCCAAAATCTTCTCCTGCATTTCTTTACTATATTTCCAAGCTTGTTACATGCATAACATCTTACATGTTTCATATTCCTTCTGTAGCAATCAATGACTTTGTGACCAAACATATTGCAAGCAAAAAAATATCCCTTAAAGTACCTAGACCGTGATGATCTTTCTATGTGATGGTCTTAAATCATTCTACTTCTGCATCTGGCTACAACATTCCCAAAATTATGACATATAAAACATGCAACATTATTCATCGGAGGAAATAACCGTCTATCACTTCCACATTTAGGAGTAAAATATTTTCTTTGAAGACTTTCTTTCTTTGGTTGTTGATGGGGTTGACCTCTCATCTCCTTGTTGAGCATTTCAGATTTTGCATTAGAGTTCCTTGCCTCACCTTGTGAGCTAAATTCACCTTCAACAGATTCATAAAAACCAAGACCAGTTTTGATAGCAGGCGACTTTTGACTACTAAGAATATCGTCCAAAATATTAGTGTTGTCTTGAAATCGTAATAGTTTATCTTTTTCTTCTAATTTACCTTTCAAGATATTTATCTCAACCTGATGTTGTTCTTCCTTTTCTAGATATTGCTTCTTCAAGATTTCTTCAGACTTTCTTCCTTCTTCCACTTGTTGCCTTAATTTGAGAATCTCATTTTCTTGTTCTTCATTCTACTCCTACAACATTTGACGTACTTTGAAGGCACACTCCAGCTGAGCTTTTAAGCTGATAACTTCTTCTTTGAGGGCACTCTCCCTTTTGTTAAATAGATCTTGTTGATCTCTGATTTTATTTGATGTTTCATTTGTTTGTTCATCTTCAATCTTAGGTAATTCAGAATCTAAATACTTGCTTCCACCTAATGGCACATTGTCACTATTCCTTTGAGCTATCTTCTTCTTCTTACACACTTTCTTTCCCATTGTTCTACGGATCTCCTTCAAGTGATCAAGCTTCTACCAAAGGACCTGCTCCAATACCAATTGTTGGAAATAATACTGAGAGGGGGGGTGAATCAGTATTAGCAAATCACTAACTTTTTCCTTTCCATAATCAGATTCATATATGCTACTTCAGTTAAGGGAACCCATGTATACACGCAACTATGTTTAATGCCACTAGCGTATATCCAGTAAACTTATGATTCAGTTAATCCATTATATGTTGATCTTTAATCAGTGCATCAGAACTTCATTAACCATATAAACAGTAAACAGGTGCAGTAAAACAAAACAGATCATCACACATGAACACCATGATATAAGGTAGAAACCAAATTCGGGACAAAAACCACCTGCTGCCGTCTTCCTTCAATATGAGAAAAACTTTTTTACAATCTTGTACTGGCGCAGACTCATACCAGTACGCAAGCACCCACCTGCAGAAGGCTACAACCTTCTCCAACTACTACTGGAAGGGAGCTACAACCCCTAGCTCTTGTACTAGCCAATATATTTACTAGTACGTAGGTGTCGGCCTACAGAAGGCTACGACCTTCTCTTTTCTTCCAGGGACCACATTTCATAAATTTTTGAACTGGATCCATCAATAACATCAAAGCACAAAATCAATCACCACTGCAATACAACCATCGACCATATCTGCATCATCAATCTCTGAATTACCCAACAACTAAATCACCGAAACCCTGTCATCAAAACATAGTCACGAGAACATAGAGAAAAACCCAGAACTCTGCAACAACCACTAGATCCAACTGCAACATCAAATATCATACTTCATACTATATACGCTACTCTAATGAGTTGAACTAGCGAGTACACATGCTTTTACCAAAGCAAACCCGCATACAGATCGGTAAATATTTACTCATAACTTTGCAACTATTCCAGACATCAGTCAAACCTAGATCATAACATTTATATAACAAAACATCTGTCAATAATTCAGATATAGTCTATCCATGATCAAACCACATAATGATAATACATTCCAGGCCTTATGATCTCGTTCCATCATCCATCATCAACTGCATAGGTGCATCCTTGGTTCAGATCAAGCAAAGCATCAGAAGCCCATAACCAACCCTTCATCAGATATTCATGACTTGCACACTTGATTTTTGGCCTAATGATCTTCTTCTCCTTATATAGGTTTAGGTATCTCTCAATACCATGGTCCAAATGCACGTAGGATCGATACCTTGGACCCAATACCTGGGGTCAATACCTCGGATCAAATACCATGGACCAAATACCACAGACCAAAACTTAGTTTTCCAACATGTACGCAACTTTCCTTCTGTGAAAGTGCGTGTGTACGTTATACGAGCCTTTGTATATAGAGAACCTACGTGTATATGCGGCTTGGTCAATGGTTCACCTGTGTATGCATTTCTTTCTTCATTCTTTGATGTTTACCTGCTATGTTGTGATATTTCATCTGAGAGAGTTGCCATCAAGGATAACACCTGTGCCATACCTGTATCATAATGCCAACAATTTCCCCCTTTGGACTTGATGGCAACAACCACACCAAGTCACTCTTCCCCTTTGACATCAAGGGCAAAGGGTGAACCAAGATATTCTCTCCCTTGATATACATTCTGTTGTCCATACGCCCCCTGGGTATATGCTGAAATCTCTGATTGAGCTCTCCCTTTGTACATGTTGAGATGTACCAATTCGTCCATGCTCCCCTTGAGCACATCTTGAATTCTCTGATCAAACTCCCCCTTTGTACATGCCAATATGTACCAATCCGTCCATGCTCCCCCTCAACACATGCAGAGTCTGCAAAAATATTTTTCAAAAGAATAAAATGACTCTACAACTCAACTAAGTGAGTATGACCTTCCTATCACCAATGACTCATACATACATCAATCTCCCAAATAAGTGGGGATACACCATTTTGACTCATCCACCCAATGAAGTGGGGATATACCAAACGTTTATACATGACAAATAGACATTATTACATCATCCTTCCCATGCATAGTGGGGGTACAAATTACATCATATGATTCGTGGGTCTTTAAAAGAAAACAAAGACCAAATACCTAAACAAGACCATGATAGTCATCAGCAACTATCATACACCATATGATCTACACCCTAAGCATCTCTCAGCAACATCAACAACCTATAACCTGCAATACCATTCTCTTGGCCAACCAATAATAAATAGCAAGATGTATCATTTAGCCACATAAGCATCATCACCAAAGATTTTCTAACCATAATGCCAACATTGCATTATTCGAAGCATATGCTCCCTCCTAAACTTGTTCCACCTGTTCATTGTCAGATCTTATTATGCATATATTAGCAAGAAGTATCAAGGCATCATCATCTTTAAGTTAGGATCAAAATCACTTCGAAACAACATCTTATGAGTACCAACATATTTCAACACATCATCAGCAGATTGTAACCATCATCAAACAAAGCAAATAATTGACTAAACCATATCACACCCTTTTTCTTGAGTCTATAATATTGCTTTACCTCAAACCAACATATACGCGACTGTGCAGCTTTGAACTCGCATATAAATGTGACTTGTCTTCATGAAACTTGCGTATGAGATTAGAACACTGAGGTTCCACACTTTCAGCTCCCTCTAAGTCTATCATGTCTGTATACTCTGTTATGCCACATCTTTTTGATTGTACTTCCTTTTTCTTCCATATCTTCAACAGTGATGATGTTTTCTCCTTTCGGTATGGTTCCCAAAATCTTCTCCTGCATTCCTTTACTATATGTCCAAGCTTGTTACATGCATAACATCTTACATGTTTCATATTCCTTCTGTAGTATTCAACAACTTTGTGACCAAACATATTGCAAGTAAAAAAATATCCCTTAAAGTACCTAGACCGTGATGATCTTTCTGTGTGATGGTCTTGAATCATTCTACTTCTGCATCTAGCTGCAACATGCACAAAATTATGACATATAAAACATGCAACATTATTCATCGGAGGAAATAACCTTCTATCACTTCCACAGTTAGGAGTAAAGGATTTTCTTTGAAGACTTTCTTTCTTTGGTTGTTGATGGGGTGGACCTCTCATCTCCTTGTCGAGCATTTCAGATTTTGCATTAGAGTTCCTTGCCTCACCTTGTGAGCTAGATTCACCTTCAACATATTCATAAAAACTAAGACCAGTTTTGATAGCAGGCGACCTTTGACTACTAAGAATATCATCCAAAATCTTAATATTGTCTTGAAATCGTAATAGTTGATCTTTTTCTTCTAATTTACATTTCAAGATATTTACCTCAACCTGATGTTGTTCTTCCTTTTCCAGATATTGCTTCTTCAAGATTTCTTCAGACTTTCTTCCTTCTTCCACTTGTCACCTTAGTTTGAGAATCTCATTTTCTTATTCTTCATTCTTCTCCTGCAGCATTTGACGTACTCTGAAGGCACACTCCAGATGAGCTTTTAAGCTGATAACTTATTCTTTGAGGGCACTCTCCCTTTTGTTAAATAGATCTTGTTGATCTATGATTTTATCTGATGCTTCATTTGCTTGTTCATCTTCAATCTAAGGTGATTCAGAATCGGAATACTTGCTTCCACCTAATGGCACATTGTCACTATTCCTTTGAGTTGTCTTCTTCTTCTAACGTGCTTTCTTTCCCATTGTTCTATAAATCTCCTTCAAGAAATCAAGCTTCTACCAAAGAACCTGCTCCGATACCAATTGTTGGAAATAATACTAAGGGGGGGGGGGGGGGGGGGGTGGTGAATCATTATTAGAAAATCACTAACTTTTTCATTTCCATAACCAGATTCATATACGCTACTTCAGTTAAGGGAACCCGCATATCCGCGCAACTGTGTTTAATGCAACTAGCGTATATCCAGTAAATTTATGATTCAGTTAATCCATTATATGTTGATCTTTAATCAGTGCATCAGAACTTCATTAACCATATAAATAGTAAACAGGTGCAGTAAAATAGAACAAATCATCACACATAAGAAACACACATGAACACCATGATATAAGGTGGAAACCCAATGCGAGACAAAAACCACCTGCTGTCGTCTTCCTTTAATATGAGAAAAACTTGTTTACAATCTTGTACTGGCACAGACGCATACCAGTACATAGGCACCCACCTGTAGAAGGATACAACCTTCTCTCATTCTCCAAGTACTACTCGAAGGGAGCTACAACCCCCTAGCTCTTGTACTTGTCGATATATTTACTAGTATGTAGGCGCCGGCCTATAGAAGGCTACGACCTTCTCTTTTCTTCCAGGGACCACGTTTCATAAATTTTCAAACTGCATCCATCAATAACATCAAAACACAAAATTAATCACCACTGCAATACAACCATCAACCATATCTGCATCATCAATCTCTGAATTACCCAATAATTGAATCACTGAAACCCTGTCATCAAAACACAGTCACTAGAACATAGAGAAAGACCCAGAACTCTGCAATAACCACTAGATCCAACTGCAACATCAAATATCATACTTCATACTATATACGCTACTCTGATGAGCCAAAGTAGGGTTTATACGCGCTTTTACCAAAGTGAACCCGCGTATAGATCTGCAAATATTTACTCATAACTTTGCAGCTATTCTAGACGTCAATCATACCTAGATCATAACATTTATATAATAAGACATGCGTCAATAATTAAGATCTAGTCTATCCATGATCAAACCACATAATGATAATACATTCCAAGCCTTATGATCCCAATCCATCATCCATCATCAACCGCATAGGTGCATCCTTGGTTCAGATCAAGTAAAGCATCACAAACCCCATAACCAGCATACTTGATCAGATATTCATCACTTTCACACTTGCTTTTTGGCCTAATGATATTCTTCTCCTTATATAGGTTTAGGTGTCTCTCAATACCATGGTCCAAAACCACGTAGGATCGATACCTTGGACCCAATACCTGGGGTCAATACCTCGGATCAAATACCATGGACCAATACCAAAATACCATGGACCAAATACCACGGACCAAAACTTAATTTTCCAACATGTACGCACCTTTCCTTCTGTGAAAGTGTGTGTGTGTGTACATTATACAAATCTTTGTATATAGAGAACCTGCGTGTATGTGCGGCTTGGTCAATGGTGAACCTGCATATACCTTTCTTTCTTCATTCTTTGTTGTTTACCTGCTATACTGTGATCTTTCATCTGAGAGAATCGCCATCAAGGACAACACCTATGTCATACCTGTATCATAATTCCAACAAGATCTGCTTAGACTTCATTGATAAACAAAAAATAAGAACTAATCCTATTTGTCTCCATTCTCCTTACCTATTTATCTTCAAACCCTAACTAGGTCACTTGACCTACTCTTAAATTTAAAACCCTAAAAATTATGTAGAAGATAGAAAAACCCTAAAATAGACCTTCCAAACCTTAGGTGTTATCTCTTTATTTATCCCTTGACAACATTTAAACCTAATTACTACTAAAATAAGGTAATCCAATCTTATAGGGTTTTAACCAAGAAACTACAAGTTTCAAATATTAAAATTCAAATTTGCTTTTTCTTAGTTCATCCCCTTGTTCCCAATCTTTCCTGGTGTGCATTTATTTGAGGCACACAAACCTTGCCTTTTACCCTATAAAATCCACGCAATTTGGAGAATTATTGAACAACATAAATATATAAGTGAAAAAATAAAATTATTCAATTGTATTAATGTTACCTATGAGTAGAAAAATACTCTCCAAATTGAATCATTTAATTTGGCCTTGAAATGAAGGTAAGATATGCATTTTTGTGAAGCATACCAAAATTGTCTTGCTTCACTAAAATGCACGCCTATGCTTCATTTCTTGGCCAATTTGACTGATCCAAATTGTATAGTATTTAATTATTAATTTTACACACTAATTTGCATCCAGTAATTTTTTGTTGTTCACAAAATGCTGACACTTTTGGGGAGACACCATGAACTACGATTGCTCCAACATTTTTAGATCAAATTGCTAAATTAGAAAAAAATAATTTTATTTAAGTTACTTATGAGTAAAAAAATACTCTTGAAGTTGAATCATTAAATTTGGCCTTGAAATGAAGGTTGGGAGTGCATTTTTGTGAAGCAAGACAAAATTGCCATGCTTCACTAAAATACACGCCCACACTTCATTTAATGGCCAATCTGATTGATTCAAATTGTAGATTATATATTTTATTATTTTACACACTTACATTGTTATATATTTACTTTGATCTTAAATATTTATACTCTGGATTTCATACAACATTCTAAGTTTTGTTTCGACTTTCCTTATGTGAAAGTTGGGTATAAGTGGGAAACATAGTTATGTAGGATATTTGTCAGACATGATGCAAGGTTATATCCTAAGGTTAGGAATTGTCCAATCATGTCCCATTTCAAATTTAATTATTAGGAGTGTAACTGGTTTGTCCTAGGAGTGCATATTTGTTCTGAATGTGATCATTGGCAAATATGATTGATTGTTATTCTAACAGACTTGGATTTCAGTGCATAACATTTCGTTTATGAAAATGACTATGATACGTTGCAAAAATTGTTTTATATCTAGGTAGGAATGATCATTATCGCATATTCAATTAAGTACAATTCATGGTGTGCATTTATTTGAGGCACACAAACTTTGACTTTAACCCTACGAAATCGATCCAATTTGGCATATTCTTGCACAACAAAAAATTATATGTGCAAAATTAATGTTAATTATGAGTAAAAAAAAGTACTATCCAATTTGAATCATTCAATTTGGCCTTGTAATGAAGGTTGGATGTGCATTTTTGTGAAGTGGTCCAAAATTGCCTTGCTTCACTAAAATGCACGCTAAGGTTTCATTGATTGGTCAATCTAATTGATTCAAATTGTAGATTGTTTATTTAATTATTTTACACACTTTTGAATTATTATATGTTTACTTTGATCCTTAAATAATTCTACTTCGTATTTCATACAACATTCCAAGTTTTTCTTCAAGCATTATGTGAAAGTTGTGTATAGGTTTTGTTTCAACTTTCATTATTATTTGTAAGAATTGTGCATGGTTATATTCTAAGGTTAGGTATTGTATAATTATGTAGAATTTATGTATGATATTGCACTCCTCAAAATCTCAATCAAATCTATGATATCTTAGTTTTTAGTTGTGAAAAGGGTTGGAATACTTTTAAATACCTTGGTATTCCAATATCTCTAAATGGACCACTACTAAATACTGGCATAACATAGTTTCAAAAATTCCAAAAAATATGGATTCCTAGGGTGCTAGTTGGATAAAAAAATTGGCAGAGTATTCTTGAAAAAATCCACCCTGTCTTCTTTGTATATATTCTAGGGCTCAGTTCTCTTTGCCCCTAAAAGAATCTTGAATCATATTAGTAGGTGTATAAGAAATTTTATGTGGAAAGGTGGAAAAACAAAGAAAGAAAATTCAACTTAGTTAATTGGAGCATGGTTAAAAGCTCAAAAGAGGAAGGGGGTATGGGTTCAAATGACCTTGTTTTCATTGTAGAAAATCTGTGTAGGTTAACCTGATAATGCAATATAAATCAAAGCAGAATATTATAACCTACTTTTACTATCAATTTGCGGAAACTTAAAGATCGAGTTGAGCAATATAACCAAAAGAAGAAGAATCAATGGCGCAATACACATGAAAATAATTTGGGGAAATCCTCAACTAAAAACCCCACACTATTGTATTATCATACATGGTGGAAATACATAGGAATTATACAAAGCCTTAGCTCTCACAGCTAGCCAGCTCTCAGTACAATCCTTACAGATGCTCATAGGCAATCTTGGCTTCTCTCTAGCCTTCCTTTCTACCCTCCAAGCTCCTATTTCCTTATGTTGTTCCATGTGGATGATTCTCAGTTACCAAGTGGAAAACCCTACCTCCAAAAATGCCCAATCCTCAAGGATTTATACTTGACTGCATGCATGAGTTTTCTCCATGAGAAAACACGTGCAACTGATAGTAAATTGTCCTTGAACTTTAATCTCAACTGTGTCTTTCTCAGAATAGACATGCATGATTTTCTGATGAGGGAAACTTTAGTTGACTGGAATAGCACTAGTTGAATGCATTAATGCATCAACTGACTCTTAACTCACTATTAGTTCCTCAAACAGTTTGGGACTAATTTAACTAGACTTAACTCAACAAACTAGGTTAACTAATTACAACTCAAATATAACTCAATCTTATCTCCTTAATTTAAGGGATAACTCTTGCATGACTTTAGAAAGACTTCTAACTTGAATTTATCCAACTAATTAATTTTAAATAAATTAATTAATTCTTTCCAAGTAGTTTTTAAGACTAAATTTGATTTTAATTCACAATTTAAATCGAGGACAAATTAAATTGGAATATTCTTGTTGCCATATTTCAACACTCCCTCTCAACAAGAAAGGGATTATTTGTCACCCCAATCAAGGAAAATTTTAAGAACCCCCCTAAATTTACATGTATAATAAATGGGCGAATCTCCATGGTATATAGGAAAAATGGAAGGCCATTTTATCAATAATATGATATGTATATATAATTTTTTGGCGAATCTCTCACCAGGCATGGCGAATATTTTACTCAATT
>APFE030972431.1:179548-199660 GCA_000404065.3 Pinus taeda
TACCTCTTTTACAAATATGGTATTTGGCCCATAGGATTCACTTAAATAAAACCTCTTTCTTGATCCTTCATAAATAGAACGAGGGTTATGGACTAAATATAAAAAGAGGTTTTATTTATTTACCATGCATCTAGTTTATTTATATTTTTATTTATTTACCATACCTTTGAGTAAGTATAAAAAGACCTTTTATTTATTTACCATACCTCCACTTTACTTATATTTTTATTTGTTTACACCCTTCATGTATATAGAGTGACTTATGGAGTAAATATAAAAAATGTTTTATTTATTTACCATACTTCTCATTTATTTATATTTTTATTAATTTACCATACCTCTTTTATAATATGGTATTTGACCCATAGGATTCACTTAAATAAAACCTATTCTTGAATATGGGCGAATGGATTCACTTAAATAAAACCTATTCTTGAAAATGGGTGAATGGAAGGTTGTAACTCCTAATTTCAAGGGCTAAATTTACCTTTTTTACCCTCTCCCTTAAAATAAGGTGGGCTATTTGAGGTGATTTGTAAAAATGTACTATGATACAAAATTTTCGCCCACTATAAATTTAAAACCCCTCAATTTCCCCAAAGGGCGAACATTCGCCCCTAAAATTTTCTATGACCCCAATCCTGTCTGTATGGAACTCGAATTTACACTTTGACAATGCCTTTGTCAAAATGTTAGCATCTTGCTCCTCTATCGAAATATATTGCAGCAACATGATCCTCTACACCTGTGAAAAGCCACAGGAAAAAAATATTTCCTTATGCTTCTCCACACTACCATCAGCAGCTTGCTTTACCTTGTAAAGCCAACGGGAACTCACAACTGACTTGTTCTCCGGTCTCGAAACCACGTCCCAAACACTATTACGAACTATGGATTCATACTCCTCCACTATAGCATCAACCCAAATATGTTGTTGCACTACTTCCTCAAAGGAATATGGCTCGGCCTCAACACATTCCCCAGCAAGGGCCATGTATCCAGTGTACCTCTCAAGTGACCTCCTCTGTCTGCGCTGAGAAGATGGTGCTCCCACATTCTCTCTCGCATCCTCCAACAATTTGTCAACTTCTTGTGTGTGCTTCCTTCCATCTCTGGAAGACTCTGCTTGAGTGGATGTCTCCCTTCCTGGAACCTCTGCATGTGGCTACTCCGCATCAGTCTGAGGCTCCTCCTCCTTAGGAACCAACAGTTCCTCCACAGCCTGTAGTTGGAGCTCCCTCTCAAGGGAAACTCGCATGACCTTCTGCTCATCAAACTTGAGATCTCTGTGAACCACTATCCTCCGACTGGTAGACAAGTACACCCGATGGTCTGTTGTTGGCTCAAGCTTCTTCCATGCATCCTTTGTCACATGGAAATATACCGATGAGCCAAAGATCCTAAAGTGACCCACATTTGGTCTCTTACCGGAAAAATCTTCTTCTCGTGTCTTCATCCCAAGTATGCGATGTGGGCTTCTATTATAGAAATAGACCGTTGTGTTGCATGCCTCAGCCCACAAGTGAAGTGGTAGGCCTTGGTCATGCAACATTTCCCATATTTCCCCTATAGTAGTTCTATTCTTCCTCTTGGCCACCCCATTCTACTGTGGGTTATGAGGTGTCGTCAACTCTCGTTTAATTCCTTTCGCTGCATAGAAGTCCTTAAAATCTTGAGAGATATATTCTCCACTGTTGTCACTTCTCAAGGCCTAGATCTTCTTCCCTAACTCTTTCTCGACCAAAGCTTTGAACTCACAAAACTTTGTGAAAGTTTGGTCTTTCTTCTGCATGAAATAAATACAATATTTACGAGAATAGTCATCAATGAAAATCACATAATACCTTTGCTTCGTTGTGGATTCTATCGAGAATGGTCCACATAAATCAGTATGAACTCGCTCTAAGATAGCCTCTGCTCGACTGTCTCGATCATGAAAGGAAGATTTGGTGTACTTTCCTAAGGTACAACCTTTGCATGTGTCAACTTACTCAAGTTTACCTTTGGGAAGTCCTGTAGATATATATTGCATTATCTTCAAAACCCCATGATGCAAATGGCCCAACTGTCTGTGCCACAACTCGCCAATGTCTTGGCTTTGCACCAATTCTTCTTTCATACTCCATGTTACACAATCATCTACCTCTAGTTTATAAATATTCTTCACTAAAATCCCTATCCTCTTGGTTTGACCCGTGGCTATGTGTCTTAGGAACACCTTTCCTTTACTGAAGACAACATCCTAGCCTTTGTCCTCCAACATTACAACCGATACCAAGTTCTTCTTCAGTCTAGGCACATACATCACATCTGTCAAGGTGAGAGGAACTCCATGCCCCCTTTGAAAAGCAACCGTGCCCACTCCTGAAACACTATACCTTCCATCGTCACCCATCTCTATGCACATCCTGAGGTCTTTCTCCTCCATAGCTCTGAATAAATTTTTATCACCGGTCATGTGGAATGAGACTCCACTTTCAAGATACCCGACACAACCCATCATCGATGACACCATGCATGTGATGAGGGTAAAGTCCATTTTGAACTGAGAGGCTAATGCCTTACCTCCCGATCCTTTTGAGGATCCCTTCTTGGACTTCTTCGATGGGAAATTAGTCGCATAATGTCCCATCTTGTGACAATTAAAGCATCTTACTTTAGACATGTCACCCTTCTTCCCTCCATGAGAAGAATTCGATTTGAAATGGGAAGCCTTCCCCTTCCCTTTCCTTGCCTTACTTGTTAAGGCCAGATTTTCTTTATCATCATTCTTGGATGAAGAACCATGTCGTGTGCTCCTCCTAATCTCTTCCTGCATAAGATCTGACCACAGTCATTCCTAATCTAGTAGTTTCTCCCTTCCATTCAGAGAGTTCTGGTAGCTATTCCAGCTCTTTGGAAGGCCAGGGAGAGTGAGGCTCACCATATCATCATCAGCAGTAGTTATTCCCAAACTGCCAAGCTCATATTTGCAGGTGGTGAGCTTGTTTAGATATGTGGAAATAGTATCGCCCTTCTCCATCTTGATTCTTCGAAGCTTATCCTTGAGCGCCAATTTCCTCTAGTCGCTATTGTTCTGGTAGAGGTCCTTCAATGTCTTCAACATTGAAAATGGAGTATCCTTCCCATGCAGACTCGAGACAATATGGTCTCGAACTCCCTCAAGGATGATTTGTCTCACATTCACCACACACATCTTCCACTCAACCAACTTTTGTGCATTAGTTGAAGCTGGCTTTGGGATTTCTTGATCAGTGAATTCCTTCAAGCCATTTTCTTCTAATACAACCTCCATTCTATCTTTCCATGCTATGTAATTCGAGCTACCTTCCAAGGCATACTCGAGTCTCAAGCCATGGAATGCCATTGGCCAACCTTGAAGTATGATATGAATTCAATTTTCACCTGCAACCCTGAACTTCAAACTTTGAATTCTCTTCTCAGTATATTGTTCATAGCTTCGATACCATGTAGAAAATCTGTGTAGGTTAACCTGATAATGCAATATAAATCAATTAATAATACTATAACCTACTTCTCCTATCAGTTCATGGGAGCTTAAAGTTTGAGCTAAACAATATAACCAGAAGAAGAAGAATCAATGGCACAATACACATGAAAATAATATGGGGAAATCCTCAACTAAAAACCCCACACTATTGTATTATCATACATGGTGGAAATACATAGGAATTATACAAAGCCTTAGCTCTCACAGCTAACTAGCTCTCAGTACAATCCTCACAGATGCTAACACGCAATCTTGGCTTCTCTCCAGTCTTCCTCTGTGGCCTCCAAGCTCCTATTTCCTTGCGTTGTTCCTTATGGATGATTCCTAGTTACCAAGTAGAAAACCCTACCTCCAAAACTACTCAATCCTCAAGGATTTATCCTTGACTTCATGCATGATTTTTCTCCATGAGAAAACACATGCAACTGATAGTACGTTGTTGTTGAAATTTAATCCCAATTAGGTCTTTCTCAGAATAGACATGCATGAGTTTCTGATGAGGGAATTTTCAGTTAACTGGAGTAGCACTAGTTGAGTGCATTAATGCATGAACTGATCGTTAACTCACTATCAGTTCCTCAAATAGTTTGGGACTAATTTAACTGGACTTAACTCAATAAAATTAGTTAACTAATTACAACTCAAATATAACTCAATCTTATCTCTTTAATTTAAAGGATAACTCTTGCATGACTTCAGAAAGACTTCTAACTTGAATTTCTCCAACTAATTAATTTAAAATAAATTAATTAATTATTTCCAAGTAGTTGTTAAGACTAAATTCGATTTTAATTCACAATTGAATTCAAGGACAAATTAAATTGGAATATTCTTGTTTCCATATTTCAACATGCATGTAATTATATTTTGGGGAAAACCTGATTTGGAGACTATTAATAGAACCCTCGAATAGTGGTCCCCAGTTCTAATAAATAAATATCTTCCTTTCCTTAGAGAGATCCTTCAACAGTGATTAAAGATCACAAGATGGATTCCAAAAGTGTTAATATCCTCTTCACAAAGTTTTCCAACATGATCGCTAATGCAAGGTTGATCATCTCATTATACCACAAAATAGATCACATCTCGAACCAATATATATGCCACAGGTCTCAGAGAAATAGATCAGATCTCAAACCAATATATATGCGCAGATCTAAGAGAAATAGATTGGATCTTGAACCAAAATATATGCCACAGATATCAAAGAAATAGATCAGATCTTAAACTAATATATATGCCACATATCTTAGAGAAATAGATCAGATATTGAACCAATATATATGCCACAATCTGAGACTTCAAATCATAAGTCTTATGAGTATATTTCGAACCTTTGACTTAATATCATAAGTATACTTGGTAGATCTCTAATAATTTATTTAAGATCATAGATGTAATGAGTAGATATTACAAATCTCGAACCACTTCACATAGAAGAGCAGAGAAGTATTGTATGTGTGTTTGAATTTCATCACAAGGAGATCAAATTAACCTCTCTATATAGACATCATGTGATCCAAATGAGAGAGTTTCAAGGAAATATTTTACAATAAATGAGGAAGAAAAATAGGCCATTAAACAAGAAGCTAAAATGAAAGCTAAAAAGGAAGCCAAATTGGATGCTAAAAACAATTCCATAATGAGGAGAAAAATAGGATGTTACACAGGATGTCATTAGAGAAATTTTGGGGTGTAAAATGGGCCTCAAAACAAAAATGTACAACCAAAATCAAGTTTATAAGAACCAATAGGATTCAACATGATGATTTCAACCATGGGGGATGATTCACCCTTTTTTGAGTAAAAAAGTAAAAAGATTAAAAAAAAAAACTATTTTTTCAACTCGTATTTTAAACTTATCTTCTTGTGGTTTTACTCAAATTTCAAGCAGGAGAACTCATTGGATGCAAAATTTAATTCCTCATCTAAAGAGTACCCATGAAACATACTTTTTATGAACCTTGCTACGCAAAAAATGAGAAATACATGAAAAACATGATTACATATACTTTCAATGGACCCTGTTACAAAAAAAATGAGAAATGCATGAAAAACGTGATTATAATCACATTTTTCATGTATTTATCATTTTTAGTGTAGCATGGTCCATTGAAATTATAGGGCATGGGTAATCCTTGGATGAGGAATTAAATTCCACATACAAAGAGTGTTCCCACTTGAAATTTGAGTAAAACTACAAGGAAATAAGTTGAAAATGCGAGTTGAAAAAGCAGTTTTTTTTCTTTTTGCCCTCTAAAATTTAATGATGTAATCTCATATTGACATATTATTTCCACTATTATTTTATAATATTCCTTAGGAGGCCCATTTTAGACCTCAATATTTTTCCTTGGAGCGTCTTTGCAGTCGAAGTTGATAAAACCAGGGCGTTGGAAAGTCCTTCCAGTTGGAGCTGGTAAACCAGGGCATTGGAGAACCCTTTCAGTTGGAGATGATAAATCAAGGGGTCAGAGCCTCCTTCTAGTTGTATCTGGAGAATTTTGGAAGTTGGAGATTCCCATTGATATAATCTTGAAAAGACCTATATTAAAATCATTTAGTGGTTTTTCTCTCATAAGGGTTTCCACCTAAAAATATATGGTGTATTGTCTTTGATATTGTGCATTGTTGAATGGTCTTGTAATTGTTTATGTTTGATATAATGTTGATTAATTCCCTGAAGAATAAAATTAACTAATTCAAGTAAATTATTGATTCAACCCCTTCTCAATGTTTCCAACAACATTAACCTTTTTTTGGGGGCGGGGGCATATTTTTGACACATTAAATTTTCTTATCTCTTAAGTATGCACATTTGTTTTAAGAGAAATGACTATCTTTATATTAATTTCAAAAAACTAAGGTTGGATAGCCTTGCTACATTTTGTAGAGGGGCAATTGATTGTTACGGTGTTGCTTGGTGGAATATTGTTGCTTCTGCGTTGTAACACATTGCTTTTCAAGGCTATTATTTGTAGATGGTCATTCCTTTGCCAGGTGTTGTGTATTATCTTGTTTATTGGAATGTAAATTCTTTGTAGCTTTCCTTTCAAGCAGTGAAACTATTTGATCTAGTGATCCAATGCAACCATGGTGTGCATCGATGAATTCATGGAGAGAATAGATTGTTTTTTATGTGGTAGCATTGTTGATTTGTCTAGTTGAATGCTTCTATGATTGAGGTTACATTGGATTGCGGGTATTCAATCTCAACATTGAGATATTGTTGGCATTCTTCAATCCAGTGCTTGTGTATCTCCTTGACTTCGTCCAACTCCACTTTAAGACTAGAACAGTGATTGCAGGAGGGTGATGGAGGATCCAAATGGATCCATCGATAATGGATTACAAGAAGTTCAAGTAAAGGGGAGCGATAGGATGGGAGGAGAAGGATTCTAAGAGTAGGGTGACAATGCAAACATTGGTGGAATTTTAAAAAGGATTTAGCTTGAGGAATCAAACAAAGCATAGGGCTTTAAAGATTAATATATCTACATGTGACCTAAGGAAATAAAAGAGGGTGGAATATTTTCTAAGCATATCATCCCTCTCTATTGAAAGAATCTCTTCAGGGGGTGGTGATTTGGCGCATGAAAGTCCTTTGGACATCATTGCTACTGGGAATATTGGCCATGTAATTATGTGTTGATGTAAGTTCTGAGGAAGGCGAGACAAGGTCCAAAGAGAGATTAATATCAAAGCATGTGATCAAAGTATATGGATGGTTTGGAGGTTGTTAATTCATGCTTCTCCATGTGCACGCTAGAAGGATATGTTTCCTTGGAAGTTAGCATATACATTATTTCCTCTTAAGATGTGGTGGAAAGAGGCATTCCCCATGCACGCTTGCTGGTAGAAAATTTTAAGGATAGAAGTTCATCTTAAAGTTTAAAAACCATGGCGAATCTTACTAGTATCTAATAGAAAAATTATTAAATGTTTGATGATATTTTTGTAAAAATACCAATATTTTTTATTACATTATGTTAGACTATATAAGTTCATGGCGATTTTTAAGGTAAAATAATTTTATACTATAAAACTTAGATGAATTATTTTTAGAAAAAATGGAATTGAATCTTTTTTTTGGAAGAAGTATAGAAAATTATCCCACCTGCAAATATTAGCTCCTAAAAATTTTCCCTACCTGGTGATTTTGAACACGAGCTAAAATTTGGTAGAGTTCAGCATTTTTGGGGTTATAATCTTTGACTAGTTAGTGAATGAGAAAATTGTAATCCCCCAAAACAATTGGATTGAAATTATGGAGCTCTCACAGAATTGTGGCACCCAAGAGAAGGTCATAGGATTCTTCCCTGTTATTTGATTCTTGTCCAAGGCCCCATTCGAATGATACTTGTTATTTTCCTCCTGTGGCTATGATGACTCCCCCTGCACCTCCTCTCCCTAGATTATTGTTGGAAGTGCCATCAAAGAAATTCGTTCAACCAAGCCATGAATTCAAAATCCTTTAGCCTTCTTTTCCAGTTTTGAATAAGGGGTGGTCTTTTGGGAGTATTGTGGGTGGTATGAGGGGTATTAGCCAGAACATATCATAACCACTAAATTTGTAACTCCTATAGGCTTTGAGGATGTAAATTATAATTGCATTTTGAGAGGATGGTTTCGATTGTGAGGTCCCACACTTTAGCCAATATCTTTCCTTTCTCAGGATTTTTGGTATCAAAAATTCTCTTGTTTCTTGCTAGCCAAATTTTCCAGCAGATCAAAGCTAGCAGGCTAAGCCATAAGAATTTATCAAGTTTTTCTTCTAAGGGAGTAAGGATAACTATTATTTCAATGCGTAAAGAAGTTTTCTAGATTCAAATCAAAGCTTAGATGGGTAGGAAGGGAATAGAGCAATAATTTCTATCACATTTGAGAAAAGGGGAAAGAAAGAAATAGGTGTTGGATCATGTCTTCAGAATTCATGTAGAGAGGGAACCTTGAGGGATCCTGAATGTTGTGCTTCCTGAGGTTATCAGTTGTCACAATATTTCCTCTAAGAAGATTCCAAGTGAAAATCTTGATCTTAGGCATGCTTTATAATTTCTAGACTAATTCATTTTAATCCCAAGATGAGATTTGGGCCAAAAATGTAAACCCTATTTCAACACACCAATTTATGATTTGTTGAATACCTAGGATGGTGGATAGGCTTGGTCTTATTAGAATATTGTCTTCCTAAATATTTAGCTCATGTCTACTCCCAGGGATTCTAGAGGTGTGGGATTTGATGAGAGGGAGGGCCTTTTTTCTCAATTTCCAATTTGAGGAGCAGGATATGAGGGGAATTTGGGATTGAATAAGATGTTGATGTGAGGTGTTGAAGTCTTTTCCTTCTAGTACAGTTTTCCACCAGGCTGGTCTTTCTGAGATTAATCTCCATAGGATCTACGCTCCCATATCTATATTCATGAGTTTTGGTTGTTTTATGCCAATCCCCCCCAATTCATAAGGGGCTATGACCTTCTTCTAGCTAGGGAGGTTGAATTTTTTCATGTCAATCTTGCCTCCTTGCCACAAACAAATTCTCAGGAGTTCTATCTATTTTTGGATGTTGGTAAGGGCTTGCAGAACTGCATAATGATATATGGGGATGGAAGTTAAAATATATTTAATTAGAATGACCTGACCTACTAAATTTAACCATTGTGTTCTCCAATATTGCATATTTTTCTTCATCTTGTCTATGATCTCTATCCATATGTCAACCTTCATATTTTGCTTGAATAATAGCATTCCTAAATACTTGAAGTGGGTCCATTCAAATTTAAAGGGAACTTAAAAATTTTGAGATATTCACCTTAGAGTTCTTGAAAGAGTGTCCCAACCATCTATATTAATCTTGTGCTAATTTACAAATCTTCCTGACACTTCAATAAATAGATCTAGGTTGCTCTTGATTCTTCTAGCAATTGTAGGAGATTCTCCTCTTATTAGTAATGTATCATCAAAAAATTGGGAATGGTTTAAACTTTTTACTCCTCTACTTTAGTGAATACCAAAGATCAACCATCTTTGTCTTCCATGCTAGAGATTTCTACTAAGGGATTCTCCCATAATGATGTATAGGAAGAGAAAAAGGGGACACCCTTCCCTTATTCCCCTTACACTCTGAAAGAAACATCTTGGTATTCCACTTACAAGGGAAACTATCCATGGCTTGTTAATACAAGCTTTGATGAGATCTATAAAATCATTAACAAATCCATTTTTTAGAATAGTAAAGAGGAAGGAATTCCTTACTCTATCAAAGGTGTTTTCCATATCGAGATTGAGAATGAAGCCTTGTAATTCTCGTGGGAGACTTGAATGAATTTATTCTTGCACTATGAGAATGTTATCCACGATCTGTCCTTTTTTTTATGAAGCCACCCTCATTTTCAGAGATCAAATGAGGGCAAAGATTCTTAAGATGGTTCGCAAGAGTTTTGGTTAGGATTTTGTAAGAGGAATTGCATAGGGATATGGGTCTAAATCTATTGAAGGTGGAGGGTCCTATTTCTCTGGGAATCATATCAAGAAATGTTGAATTAGTGTTGCCCCCAAGTTTGTGCTTCTACTGAGCACAGTGGATCATCTTGAGAAGGTATTTTTTGATGAGTTCTCAGTAAGATCGATAGAGGGAAATGTTAAATCCATATGGATTATGCACTTTGTCAAGATGAAATCTCCATACTTCTCACTACAATTCTTCTTTATCCACTGGCTTTTTTAATTCCACATTGATTTCTTCTCCTACTAGTTTTGGAATTTGGCTAACAATTTCCTCAAAATTGGTCGGTTTAGGATCTACTATTAGAAGTTTGATTAAATTCAGTTGTGCTTCCTATTTGAACATTTTTGGTCTTTCTATGAAAGCATTCCCTTCTCCATAAATTAAATATACTCAATTTTTTTCCTTAAAGCCTTCACTTGAATATCAAAGAAGTGGTGTTCTTGTCACTTACTTGTATCCATCAATTCTATATTTGATTCTCCAATCCTCTTCTTAATTTCTGTTGATTAGGTATGACTTCAAATATAATTCCTTTTCTTTTTCTTAGAGATTTTTTATCTCCTCTTCGTTTCTAATATTTTATGCACCTCTTTGAGTTCCTTTTGTAATTTTATATTCTGCTGATCTAGCTCTTTGTAACTCATTTTTGCCCAGTATTTTAAAACTGCTTTGACAAGCTTTAGCTTTGTCGCCCAAACATAGCTAGGGGAGCCATCTATTCTAGAGTGTCAGGTTTTTCAATCAGTCGGTTAACTTCTTTATTGGTGGACCAGAAGGGGGTTATATCGAAATGGAAGAGGGCTTTAATTGGTGCTCTTTTCTAGGATTAAGTTGATGGGTTTGTAATCATATGTCGTTGTTGGAAGGCTTCTAGAAGATATTGTTCCTACATCTGTAATGAGGCTAGTATGAATTATAAACCGATCCAAACATTCTTTTATTTTGTCTGGCCCTGTTCACTTGTTTTTCCAGGTGCATTTTCCATTCTTTGGTTTGGTATCCATAAGTTTGTGCTTAATCATAATTATGTCTAACTTGTCTCTACTCACATCTAGAAAAAAAGATAACGCCTTTTTTTTCTTCAGCACTCATGACAAGGTTGAAGTCACCCCCTAATATAATGTTATGATCACCATCATTTTCTATCTTGTTTGCTAACAAATTCTAAGATATCTCTTTGTCCCTATAGTGCTCAGAGGTGTAGATGTTGTAGACTGATAAACTTTTCCTGCTTTCTTTGTTGTAAAGATCATTCTTTATCCAATGTTGTTATTTGTGGACTCTTTGGATGTCAATAATTATTTGATCCCATTTGGTTCACATTCCACTTGATGCCCCTCTTGCATTGACTTCTACCTCTTTAAAATTCTTGTTGAATTTCTTGATTGTGGATGGAGTTTCCTCTTCAATTAATTTGGTTTCATGGATTAATAGGACTTTAGGGTTTTCTAATCTTATCAAATATTTTATTGCATTTTTTTTTAGACATGCCCCAAGGCCTCTGTAGTTGCAAGAGTCAAGATTCATTATTTACATTGTGAAGTTGTGGAAAATCCGTTGCCTCTCCCTAATGGGTTTATAATTCCTTCAATGTTTTCCCTTTACCTAGATATGTGTCCATTGGTTGTTTAATTCCCGTTTCCATGTATTTTTGAGTTGCTTCATCTCGAACTTCTTTGTTGGTCCTTCTTCCATATTTCCTTTGCATATATTATGGTGGAGCAAAGGCTTATTTAGCTTTGGTTCTAATCAAGATCCCTGCAAAGGAATGGACTGAAGAGTTCAAGGAATCAAGGAGGATTTCAAGGAGAGGGATTGGGGGGTCAGCAAGTCCTAGATCACAAACAATAGGAGGATTGACCAGAGGGGAGGTGGAAATAGGGATGATATGATCCATATGAGTAGAATGAGGGTGAGGCGGAGTTCAGGAAGGTTAATCAGAAGCCTCCACCTCTTCAGGCTTGAGGTTGTATTTTAGAAGACCTTCAGGGTCTGAATTAGAGTGTAGGTTAGCTAAGGATCCAAAATAATTAGAGGAAATGGGAAAAGAGGTTCCAGATTCAGGAAAGGGGATGGCATCGGAGGAGGATGGGATAGAGGAAGAGGGTCCAGCATGAGAGTGCTCAGGTTTTTAGTGTCTCTACTGGGATTTTTATTTTTACACTTAACAGTTTCCCATTATTAATTTTGGGCCTTTAGAGATTCA
This sequence comes from Pinus taeda, assembly GCA_000404065.3. NCBI lineage: Eukaryota > Viridiplantae > Streptophyta > Pinopsida > Pinales > Pinaceae > Pinus > Pinus taeda. The sequence goes on from APFE030972431.1 coordinate 191,771, forward strand.
TTTGTCATTTTATTTGGACATCTATTAGTGAAATTGCCATATTCATGGAATACCTTGCATTTGAAGGGAATTTATTCATAGTCGAGCAGTTCCATATGGATCCAACTATCTAATCTGATCTTCACTACTTCAGAGAGTCCTCTAGCTAAATCAACTTCTAGGAAAATCCTTGCACATGCATGCATATTCTTCTTTGGTTCACTTCAATTAATATATTTTTTAATTGCATTCCATATGATTTTTACCAATTCATCTCCCAATAGTGGAGAGGAAGATGGGGGAGATGAACCCAAATTGGGACCACACTAGGGATATTAGGCTCAGGGTCAAAGTCTAAAGTCTGCCTATTTAGATAGATTCCTCGTGAGTCCATGAAATACGATCCATTCCTGAAGATTGGATCACAATCTTCCTTGGATTCGAAATAGAAGGTGAAGTATCCTCTTCCACAAAAACGGGTCGAGATTTTCCCCTAGATTTTTGGAGACCATTTGAATTTAACTAATTTTTGCACTACTTTTGGCGAAGGCCAAAGTTCAGTGAATTTTCCAACCAGTCCTTAATCAGTAAGAAAGAGATATGATTTACGGGGAATGGTAGGAGGTAAATCTATTTTAGGGACTGAATCCATGCACTTGTCAAATCTAGAACTGTTGGGTGTTCGCAGGGTGGCCTAAATAAGGATATGAGAGTCATGAAGGCACGAGTTGTTGGATCTAGTGAAGGAGGAGGGTTCCCCCCACCCGAAGAGGTCTCCAAAGGGACCATGGCGTTAATCAAAACTAAGATCAGGTTCTAGGTCAGCGCAGCGTAGTATGCACATTTTTTAAATGTTAGTTATTTAACCTTCTTTTTTTTAACAGAAATGATAAGGATTTTATATTAATCCTATCCATGGTCACAACAAGATGCTCAGGAAATTTACATTTTTTCCAGAGATACAAAATCATCAATATGGTTTGAAAGGAGAAACTCAAAATTTTCTTCCCAACATTTACTACATTTATTCTTTGAGCAATAACATAATATATTATTGTTAAATACTCAAAAATATTAACCACTTATCAAAATACACTTGCATGGAGAAGTTATGGTTTACTATGGAGGGTCTATGGACATCTTATCCATGGGACTCTAGAGCACTATTGGTTGTGCTTCTAATGTCCTTGTTATTGTGTTGATCTTGTAGATCTGCAAATTGGCAACGACACAGTCCATCTCATCATCTAGTTCCCTTATTCGATATTGTTGAATTTGAATTGTTTTTGTTAATAACATAATTGAGGTTGATTGTTGATTTTATTGCTAACGCAGATCATCAATTTCCATATGTCTCTACTAGGAGGTGCGAACAGAGGTTACATCAAGGAGGATTGTCGAATTCCATTGTGAATTTAAATCATTGGCCATGAAACGATCCCCAAATGCTCAAAGAAAGGCGGTAGGCTATGACTTACTAACCAACAAAATTCAAAGAATCATTGTTCCTGCTGAGTGACCCAGATGGCTGAAGAAAGAGCCACAGGGAAGGAGACTCGATTATTATTGATATGCCTTGTTGAGGAGGTAAATCCCTTCTGCGGACAGAGGCGATCCCTACTAGCCCATACCGAGTCTAGCAACAATCATCAAACGCTATAGCGCAAGTTCCTAATTGTAAATTAATGGACCAGTGATGAAGGCCTACCTGGATTCCAACGCTATTGTTTGTAGGAGAGGTGGTGCTCCCGTTCCTTTGCTCCAGCAAATCACAATCCTCACGATCTCCGTGAATGGACACCTGCACATACAAGAAACAACACAAACACAAGCATAAAATCCAGTATACGCAACTATATGTCAGTCAAAAACGACATAACTCATCATCATCACAAATAATAACAACAATGGAAACATAACCAATAGTCATTCATTAATAATTAATCAAAGGAGAGTAAAACCAATGTTCTGACGCTGGATTCTCCTTGGCGAGTAGTCAGCAGCACATGTCTCGCAAAGCCTGTCGGGAGTAAGGACAAGCCTCTCTCTTTGGATCTTAGACAATACTCTCCTTGCTTGGATTTGGCCTTATGGGAATCAAGAAGGCTCTTGCAGCATGAAGCTCTTGGAAATTTGACAATTTTGAATCTCTGGAACTAGCTTGCAAAATAAAATGGGCAAGCTTTTATAAATGGAGGAAGGGGAGTTGGGATCATAGCCAATAATCATGGGATTGGCTATATCATCAAGGAAGCTTCCGTGAGAGGTGGAAAACCACTTCCTCTCTATGGAAATCCGTAGCCGAACCACCCAACTCAAGATAGATAGCAGTCTAGGAATTTGTTAGGATGAAACTTTCGTCGTTTATTTGTTAAAAAACACCTCTGATTATGGTTGGCGCGAGTGTGACTCTATGACAGAGCGCCAATTGGTGTGCCCTCTTTGGAGGATTTTCCCCCTTGGCACGAGGGCTTCACTATGGAACCGCGCCAATGGACAAAGAGTTGTTTTTATGGTTTTTTAGCAGGAGATGTCTTCAGGGCAAACAAAGCTCATGTTCAGGGGAATGCAATGCAAGTGCTTGTAGGCCATGTCACTTCTCATAGGTCCCGGAATGAGTCCTCCAAGCGGGAGAGGGGTAGCAGGGACGGTGACAAATTGATGTGTAACAGATGCCCCCTAAAGCATGAGGCCCGAGAGAGAGAGAGAGGGGTGAAATGCTTTACGAGAACATGTCCAACCGAAAACACTGCCAGCGGAAAACCTGTGTGGAGAAGTACAACTGATATCTCAAATACATGATATATGTGGTATGGGCACAACCATCGATAGAAGAGTACACAATAGTCTAGATGCAAGGTATGGGCGCAACCATCCAGTGAGGATCGATAAAGAGACCCAGGCATGGTCGTAGCCATCCAGTGAATGAGTCATGTAATAATCATAATAATCCACAAAATCGCAGCCTGGATCCCAACAAAAAAAATCCAGGGTCTTGCGCTCCATCTCGATCCGAAGAAAGTACAGGTTCAAGCATGCGAATATAGGAGTCGAGGTCGAACATGCAGGAACATCGTCTCATTACCAGCCAATGGTGAAAGTTGTTAACAGATGCGAGAGGTACCACCAATAATGAAAATGGCCCTCAAGATAGTACGGGTACAATCTACGGCGTGTGAATCAGTGAGCCGGCGTTGAACACCCGTAGAATCATCCGATCGGAGGCCAATGATGAAAACCTCACGTCGAATGCGAAGAACCTGCCATTGAGGCATGCAGGCTCTAAGGCACCAGAAGGGAGTCTTTATATCAACTTCCCGGATAATGAGCTGAAGTCGACAGGAAGTGACCTTGATCGAAGGTGGGCCATAGTGTTTCCCACATCATTGACGCGAGACAGAGGAAGATAATGTTTTTGTGAATCAGGATTATATGAGTTTTTTTGTAGCTTCATGTTCCGGATTATCCACAGTTCTCATTTCAGTCTGTCGACGTTTCGAACCCCAACGGGGGTCCATCATCAGGATGCTTCGGAATGATAGAAAGAATTGAATGAAAGATGATGAGAGAGAGAGCGCCAGGAACCTGTGTATAAATACACGAAGGAACCCTAAATTGACAGCCGACATTACTTTTTTATTAATTAAAGATATTAATTTATTTATAATTGTTATTATTATTATTAATTATTTAATATTCGATTTAATTTATAATTTTTTTTTTAATTTACTTTAAAATTAATTAAAAGTAAATTATAAAAAAAAAAATTATAAAATTAATCGAATATTAAATAATTCAAAATAATAATAACAATTATAAATAAATTAATATCTTTAATTAATAAAAAAGTAATGTCGACTGTCAATTTAGGGTTCCTTCGTGTATTTATACACAGGTTCCTGGTGCTCTCTCTCTCATCATCTTTCATTCAATTCTTTCTATCATTCCGAAGCATCCTGATGATGGACCCCCGTTGGGGTTCGAAACGTCGACAGACTGAAATGAGAACTGTGGATAATCCGGAACATGAAGCTACAAATAATTACCACAGAGGCTTGAAAACCAACATTATATGAGTTATCAGAGGGAGGTTGAGATTTTGCAGAGCTCAACTTGTCTTGAACATAACGGTGGCACGACAATGGACTTGGTAGTATTTGACATCAATCAATCACAGGTCATGGTGACAAGGCAAAGAGCAGATGAGAGGTCAAACAGGATCACCCAAACCCACGGAGGCAAGTAAAAAACGAGATGAGATGTTCCCACCCTGACACGAATGCAGACAAATGCCATGTTCAAGAGCGACATACTGCCGACACGACAATGATTTTGGCTCTATTTTCCCCACCATTTCTGGCGAGTACCCCAATTATTTTTATTAACAAGCTTGACGGGGATAACATATGCTTGTCATTTCGACAGAATCCAATGTCATCAAGTTTTAACGAATCTGACAAAGGAAGAACTCGGCGTCTTTTCATGTTTAGAGAGTTTGAAAAGACAGCAGAAAAGTAAACTCCAGGGGTGTCCCTTTTCATAAATTTGTGTCTCTCGAACCCGAAAAAGTATAAAACAATGCTTGAAAAAACCGCCCGACCATTACGATCGAGGAGTACTTTTCATGATTAGTGACTTCGGCCTGAAAAAAGTAAAAAAGCGACCGAAATCACGTCATTTCGTAACCATTAACGAGCCCGAAACGACAAGGGCCCGACGATATTTTCGTCTTTACACGGTCAGAAAAGAGCTCAAAGGCGACCGCCTCTTATTTACATTTAACGAGTCAAGAGGAATAACTCGGCAATATTTTCATGTTTAGAGAGTCAGAAAAGAGTTGAAAGATGACTCCAGAATGACTTTTTCGTGTATTTACCGAGTCCGAAAAAAGTATAAAATATAACTCGTTTCACCGTTTAAGTCGCATAAAAACCTGTTGCTGCACAAAAAGCAAGTGTAAAACCCATTTTTGAGAAAAAATATATTAAAGTATTTGGAAAAATAACATTAAAACCTATTTTGAGTTGAAAAAGTTATAAATATGTCAAATGGTAAAAACAAAATTACTTTTTACTTTTTACCTCACTAAAGAGCAGCAGTGGTCCATTTGGTGTGCGAACTTCGGGCGGCGATTGTGGCAGATTCATGCTACCATTCAGAACTCCGTCAGTTCCAGGTAAGAGGCGCTTCCTAACACTTCCTTTAAATCCATTTTTTGATAATTTCCTCTGACTCATTAGATTTTCATGGGAGGATTTTAAAATTTAGGGCCGCGCCCATTGGCGCGGGTATCGGGCACGGACCCACGCCAATGGGCAATGGCGGAAACTAATTTCCGCCTTAAATTTCAGATTTACAAATGATTTGAATGCATTTTTTGGCTTAACAGAGATCTAATCAAGGGCTTTTTACCATATGGATGCAGGCAACCAAGCAAAATGGTGATTGAATGGAATGAGAGGGAGCGCGAGAGAGAGGACGAATTGGCCATGGAAGATGAAGTTTTCATGGATGCCCTCAAGAATTACGGGTTGAAAAAATTCTTCATGACACCTTACTCACGAGCTCAACCTGAGCTCTTGCAATACTTGATCAGCATTTGGGATGAGAATAAACAAGTGTTCAGACTGCGAGATCAAGTATTAGAATTGGAGCTTTCTGATATCTACTTTATCACTGGATTGTCACGTAGAGGTCTGGTGCCCATACTGACAGGGAACAGACCATCTGGCGAGAAGATGGGCGAGGTGATGGAACGAGTGTGCCCAGGGGCACAATTCAGATCTGGGAGTGCAAAGGTAGATATTGCCACCATTCAGTATCTAACACTCAAGGTGGTGCTATTTACCATCACGCAGGCTGCGGGGGCACAGGCACTGCACGAGGCGACAAAAAATCAGCTCTTATTGGCCTCAGAGTGTATGAATCCCACTATATTTGATTGGGCCATAGAAGTGACAGCAAATATGAAGAGACATCTTATGAAATGCAAGTGAGGCAAACTGAAACAGTTTGGCTACAGTTCTATCCTGGTATTGTTCATTCTAGAACGATTACTAATCTTCCAAGGCCAAGGGGCCATAGTAGTTGATCCAGTACCACGAGAGCCAAGAATGGCTCGCTGGGCAGCATTGATGCCCAGAGGAGGAGGGGGCCAACAGATGTCCTGGAGGCCAGAGTTTTTTGGGTGGCTACGTCGTCAGCTGATTGTAGTCGAAGATTGGCCATATGTAGGGATCGATTTCACTGGTGATCCAGATCTCCCGCTGCCATAGGGAGATGAGTGGGACGAAGAGCTGGGTATGATCTCTTTTTGATTTTATGATTTATGATTTTTTTTGTTAATACATGTTCGTTCTAACAACAGTTATATGTGTATGCATATGTTGGCCCAGAGAGACCAGGCGGCATGTCTCCCATTTCAAGGAGAACTCAGCCCGCAACTGACCCTCAGGAAGAAGGTGTCGACGGAGGAGAGTTGATCCAGAACCTCAAGGGGATCACCTGGGGGATTCCAGACTATGCCCGGCTAGCATATGTCCCACTGGCATACCAGAGACATATAGTAGGAGTGCCTAGTCGTATCCACCGTCTTCTAAGATGCCTAGTGCGTGCGGTGACGTGCTATCATGAGCACCACAGAGATTAGACACTTAGGGTTTATTTTCATGCATATTTTTTGAGAGACATGTCGTCTCCGGATGTATTAAGACGAACATGTAAATTTTTGATCTATGTGATGCTCGTTGTGCAAACATTTCGACACACACACACACACACACACACACACACATATATACATATGCTAATGGTTTATTGTGTTTTTTTTATGCTTCTTTTGTTGTTTTAATTACATGTTATACAAATTTCTGTCTAATACATAATTGGCTAATGCATCAGTTAACGTATTTAATCGTCTTGGAATGTGTTGATATGTGATGAAATCAAAATTCCTTTCTAACAACTTAACACGTAGATATAACCTTAGAATCCAATGGTCTCTGATGGAATATCGCCCATTGAGCTGGTGGACGACAAGCTGAGAATCCAGGTTCACAACCAATGTTCAAATACCGAGATTGATCGCCTCGGCCAGTAACTCAATAATTGCACTATACTCAACAACATTGTTCATGGTACAACCTAGACAAACCCCTTGAAGGTCTACTAGCTCACCATGAGGATCATAGATCACCCATGCCGCAGAAGACAGGTTGCGTGTACTACGGGAGGCACCAGCGACGAAACCAATGTAAGGCGAACCAGACATCTGTATAAGAAGCAAAAGGACACAATAAGCAGCAATCACGCCAACACACCAAGCCAAAACATGAAAACATGCACACACAACACACCTGCTAAAGCACACGTATGTACAAATCAGAGTGCCTGGAATTTACGCATAATATTTTTTCAAGTAAAGCCCATTCCGGGGTTTATCTAGAGGATTCCCTTCATAGTCAATTAGCTCATAAGCCCCTTTCTTCAAAACCCTCTTTAAAATATAAGGCACATGCCACATGGGTTCGAATTTGCCTGCCCCCAGCTTATCATTGGCTTGATCGTAGAGCAGGACTAAATCTCCCTCAACAAAAGAACGAGGATGAACTTTGTGATCGAAGTGAGTTTTCACTCTCCTCTTCTGTGCTTCGATAGCTAGAGAGGCTAGTCGATGAGTTTCATCTAGCCGCTTTAGGTAAAGAAGGCGTTCCTCTACTGGAGTAGTGTCAGGGAGTAATTCGACGGCTAATTTTAAAGAAGGGATCTCGCACTCGATGGGTGTTGGGTTGTGTTATATTCTTTCCACATAGTTAACAGGGGGTTTGAGGGGTGCCTGTAACCCCACTTTATGGGGTCCGGGGCAGTGCCTCGGAAAATTTTGGTTTTGGACCCTATGTTAGGTTGGGCGGA
>APFE030972443.1:0-10171 GCA_000404065.3 Pinus taeda
CTTTTAGGGACTTAGGAGCCCTCAGTTTATGGACATTTATGATTGGGGTCGAAGTGCCCAAAAATGTCTATAACACGATCTCAACCTCTTCCTTCATCGCATCACTTCCCTGCAGGAGCAATTCAACGCTCTAAAAAATACCTGTGCGCACATTCAGGAGTCTATTGATATCCTCAAGTTTATGATGGATAAGATCAATGCCCCAATTACCATTTCCTCTAGTATAAAGATTTCAGAAGCTGACAGCCACCCGGAGGACTCCACTGCTTGACAGATCAGTCACATAAGTATAGATTAAATATTTTTTAAAGTCAGTTTGCTTTTGTCACAGTTCATCCGAATTTACACTTGTGTTATAGCCTTTCAAATTGAATGTGAAAGCATTTCAGCGAAATGCTTCAATGTAACTCAGCTGCAAGCTCATCTTATGAGCTCTTCTCTTGTACCACCGGAGCTTAGTCTCCCCTTCTTTTTTTTAATACAATTAGCAGCCAATTTTGTGAAAATATATATATATATATATATGAAATGCACCGAAAACACTGTGGTGCGTTAGGTTCATGAACCGAATTTTCATGCATCCTATAAATTTCCAAGGGTAAATATACAGGGTGAACCGTTATTTGTTATGAAACCAGCTCACAGGAAGATAGAAAATATACATCAACGCCTTATAAATAAGCCTCTTCGAGGGGGAAACCTCCTTTACATTACACAAATGAACAATTCTTAAATGATACAAATGACAAGACCTCCTTTCTATATATAGGAGTCTAAGGGGTCGTAATATAATCAAAGTTGCCATAACAATAATAATGTAAGGGCACAACAATAACAATAGTGGGCTTTTATGGGGCACATTAAAAACAATATGGGGACTACATGGGAACAACAATATAATAAGGAGGTTGCACTAATAACAATAAGGGGGTACACTAGTAGTATAAGCATGCCCCTCTCCTTCAAAAAGTTTTGTCCTCAACACTTAAGTAGTTCTGGATGCTTTTGTATTAAATTCGTGTCCTCCCATGTGGAATCGTCAATGGGTAAGTTCTTTCACTTGATGAGATACTCTGAAATTGATCGATTTCATAGCTGTCAGGTTCTTGTTTCCGTGACTGCTTCAGTTTCCAATATGATTTTTCCTTCCTCATCAAGTTCCGACAATATTGTTTGAACTGGGAGCTTGTCACCTATAACCTTATTTAAGCATGAAACATGGAAAACTGGGGGCACTCAAGGAGATGCAAGAAGCTCCAATTTGTATGTCATAGTACCAATCTTTTGTAGCACCTTGTAAGGACCATAGTACTTTGGTGATAATTTATTATCCTTATTAGCTTGCTTGAGGGAAATTTGTTTGTATGGTTGTATTCGTAAAAATACCCAGTCACCTATATCAAAACTTCTTTTGTTGCGATGTCGATCTGCCTATTGTTTCATTCGATTATGTGCGAAAGTGAGGTTATCCTTTTTATTATTGATATGTCCTTCTATATTGAGAGTTTGAGTAGTGTTGATTCCTTCCAATGCATTACAAGATATGGTCGGATTCATTTCTTCTTTCTCTGGGGTTGGTTCCTGGTGTATATCCTCTTCTTTTGACGTTTCTTGATCCTTTTCTAACTCCTCTTCATAATCAATGTAAAATAATTTATTCTCAGCACACTTATGACATTTAGTGTATTTTTTATGACAACTGTAACAAAGGTAGTTTTCTCCTTGTCACGCGGAACGAGTCGAGGTTGCGGACAAGATCGACCTTCCTAGTATCTAAAGATATCTAGTGACAAGCAAGCCAATCAAAAACTATCTTTCTCTCAATATGCAATTAAAAACAAGGGAAAACAAGTGTATTAGGCCTACCTTGGGTCCAATGCAAGTTTGTGGAAGCCTCGCTCCCTCGCTCCAAATGAGCTTCCTTGAAGTGTAATTCTGCAAACACAAACAAGCAAACCAAATTAAATAGTACCTGAAAAGCCAATATCATAAAGCATATTCATCATAATGATCAAGGAGATTATGAAACAAACCACATAAGACAATTTGTTGAGAAAAATGAATCTGATTGTATTAATTCAAATGAAAGAAGAACTTTACAACCTGTGCCTTGATGTTGTACAAGCTCCTCCCAGGGTCCGACAAAAAGTCTCCTCTACTTTGACAAGTTTCACTCACTTCCCAATGAAACCAAAAGGTATGTGATCTCTCCTCTCAAGTTTAACTAGGAAGTCCCAATTCCATCAACATTTACCCTCAAAAATGTTCATCTTCTAACCTCTCTAGCAACTGACCCAATGCCTTAATTTATAGTGCAATGGAGGGAAGTTACTAGATCCTCCTTCAAAGGGATAGCTCCTCCTATCAAGGGATTTGCTCCTTCTCTTTTGGGATGCATGAACCACTTTGGAGCGAACAATCCACATCAAAATTCCTTCTAGAAACATCTAGAATTAATCCAAAGTGAGTTTTTGAGAATAAACTTGCGCCTTTTTTACTTTTACAGGGGTACGCACCCACCCTTTTATAGACAGAGCGTGCAAATACACAGGTAATATGAACAAAGGGTACAGGCCTGCAGGAAAAAGTGAGAGAAAGTGCGGAACCAGAGTTTTATTGATTTTTAATGTCTTTCTCTCATTTGCAAAGCTTGACATGAAGAGCTAAGGTCTGAGACTTGCTTAGGAGGCCAGTATAAGTGATGATAGACCCATACTGACTACAAATAGTCATGGTGACGATATTTTTGTGTAACAAACTCCCTCCTCGAGAACCAGACCTGGGATCTGTTCCCTCTTCCTTCAGGAAGAAAACTTGTCCGATGCAAATGGGTATATAAGACCAAGAGTGCTGCAAATGGGCAAATCACCAGACGGAAAGGCAGGGTAGTAGCCAAAGCCTTCCAACAAGTGCATGGCATTGATTATGATGAGAACTTTCTCGAGTAAAAAAGATGGATTCCATACACCTTAAGCTTACCATTGTGGCTGCCCAGGGATGGGAAGTACATCAGATGGATGTGAAGAATGCCTTTCTTCATGGAGACTTATCAGAGGAGATTTACATGGAGCAGCCACATGGTTTCATTAAGGATTCATCTTTGGTTTGCAGACTGAAGAAATATCTCTATGGCCTTAAGCAGGCCCCGAGAGCTTGGTATGTGAAGATGAATTCTTTTCTCTTATCACAAAGCTTCGAAAGATGTCAGTCTGATCCGAATGTTTACATGCTCAAGACACATGATTCTCTTCTTATATTATTTTTGTATGTGGATGATCTCCTGATCACCGACAGCTCGATTTTAGCCATTGTTGTAGTCAATAGGGCCTTGCATCATCGGTTCTTGATGACGGACATGTATCCATTACACTTCTTTCTTGGTCTTGAGATCAACCAGGATGCCACAAGCATCAAACTCTCTCAGGCTAAGTATGCATGAGATCTCCTCAAGAGATTTCACATGACTGACTGCAAGCCAGCACCGACTCCTTTTCTGTCTGGGGTCCGCCTTGAGGATGGAGGTGATACTCCATTAGTTAACAATACTCTCTACCGACAACTAGTGCGGAGCTTACTGTACCTCACCCACTCCAGACCAGATCTCTCATATGCAGTAGGGGCAATTTCCAGATACATGCATGAGCTACACTAGAACGCTGCCAAGTGCATCCTTTGATATGTGCAGGGCATCATCACCTTCGGGATTCACCATGCAACATGCACTGCATTGAATCTCCTTGGCTTCACAGATTCTGATTGGGCGGGCGAAAACATTGATCACATGTCCACCTCTAGATATTCACTTAGTCTAGGATCTAGCCCTATCTGTTGGTCGAGCAAGAAGCAGGCTGCTATTGCTGTCTCTTCAGCTGAGGCCAAGTACAGAGGAGTAGTCAACATCACCATTCAGGCTTTGAGGCTACAACACTTCCTCACTGAGTTGGGCATCCAATTTCACCAGCCCACTGTCATCTGGTGTGACAACCAAAGCACTCTCAAATTTTGTAAGGATCCAGTACAGCGGCAGTGGACAAAGCACATAGAGATCCATATGCACGACATCAAAGACTTAGTACATGATCAGGTCATTGATTTGCAGTTCTGTCCTTTCGTAGAACAGACTGTAGACATCTTCACCAAGACATTCACTGAGCAAAAGTTTCGCTCTCTGCGCGATCGTCTTAGAGTAAAGGACACAGTTGCTTAGCAACTGTCTTTTCTTTTGATTACATTGTATTTTGAGGGGGGGGTTTTCCCATGAGGTTTTCCCTCTTTCCTCAATTTTAGTAAAAGTTGCATTGTATTTTGGGTGACCTTTGGCCTTAGTTGCCAGGGTCCATTTTCTATTTTTCCCCATAGTGGTGTTCAGGGGGGGTGTTGGAAGTACTACACACCTACATGCAGACAATTAGTTATATCATGGGACTAAATGCAAAAAATTTTCTGCATGATTACTCCATGATTTGCTCCTTCTTTAACTCCGCAATTGGTTAGTTCTTCTGCATGATTTACTCCCTGATTTTCTCCTTCTTTCACTCCACAACTGTCTAGTTCTCTTCGGAACTTGTTGTAGGTGTTGAGTCCTTCATTGATCACCACTATGGTGCATTACCTTGGGATCTTCACCGAGTAATGCTATATCTTGAGCATTGTAACCTATTTTCTAATGGATCATTCTTTTGTTCTTTCGATTTTCTTTTAGTGTTTTTTCTCTACAGAGTTGTGTGTTCAACCTTTACTAGCTAGATTCATCTGTGCAGAGTTCCCAAGGGATTCCAATAGCCTTACCAAACCATTCAAATCCAAAATGATGTGTTGGAGGTTCTTTAAGTTACCGAGGGAATCTGGCAGCCTCTCTAAACTTACGCAATCAGACGCTTTCAGGGATTCGAGTTTCTTCAAGTTACCTAGGGACTCTGGCAGCCTCTCGAAACACTGCCACAAAAGCACGAGTTGTCGAGGTTCTTCAAGTTACGGAAGGACTCCGACAACCTTTGCAAACTCGAGCACCGAGACAGCTTGATGTGTTCGAGTTTTGTCAAGTTGCCCAAGGCCTCAAGCAGCCTTTCCATCTTCGAGCACCCCAACAGCTTCATGCGTCGGAGGTTCATCAAGTCACCGAAGGACTCTGACAGCCTCTCCAACATGCAGCAAAGAGACAGCTCCACGTGTTGGAGGCTCGTCATGTTACCAACAAAATCTGGTAGTGCCTTCAGTTTTCGGCAGTTTTAAAACACCAAAACCTTCAAACACCTCAGTTGACAAAATTATTTTGGTAATTTTTGGAAACAAACATCGCTGAAGAAAATCTGTTCGAGGTGCTTCAACTGCCCTATGGATTTTGGAATCTTCAAGAGCTTACCAAAAATCTCCAACACCCTCAACTGAAAAGGTGCCTGCACCATGTGTTCAAACTGCTGTTATTAATATGTAAGTGGATGATTGTCATCCTCCCGATTCCAGCTGTAAGGACCTGCGGTCCGTGCAATGTGAACAACGAGCTGCGACTAAGACAAATGAGCAAATGATGGAAAGTGCACATGGAGAAGTATGGTTGGGTCAGTTTATATCGTGGGGATGAGTTGGCCAGTAACCCATGGGCCGACCTCAAAGGCTTGCATTTCAGGCGAAGGTTGGGTTGGCGGTCCCGTGTGATGAGCAGGCCGACCAAGATAGTTGAACGAGTTGCAAGTATGAGGGTGTCGGCTGAACGATTTGGACGAGTCGGCCAGGTGGCACGACTTGCCCAACCGCCCATATATATATGGAAGGCGTAGATTGGAGCAGAGGCATCAATCGAATCACAATGAACAAGCATTCATGCAAGGAGTTGAGGTGTGAAGGTGCAGGAGTAACCATGTAGGAGTTGGCTTAAGGCGCAGGTCGAACATCGATTGGATGCGCCCACCCACCGGGCAAATGGCACAAGCTACATGGGTTGAAGGCTCGGTTGGTAGGAAGGTCGAACAACACGCCCACCTGCGGTTGTAACATGGGTCGTAGGTCGCACGAAGGCGCCCAACCATCGTTCGGAGGTAAACGTGGGTGGAGGGTGCGTGTAGGCACCCGCCCACCAGTTGAAGACTTGGGTGGAGGGTGCGTGTAGGCTCCCACCTGTCAGTTGTGTGTGCGGGTGGAGGGTGCACAAAGGCACCCGCCCGTCGGTTAACATGATCTCGGTTGAGGAGTTTGGGTGGAGGGCCATGTGAGGGTGCGTCTGCCCGACTCGGGCAAGTGACTTGTGTGTTGAAACAGTGAACTCGGGTAGGAGTGAAACGAAGGTGCCCGCCCGCGGTTGAGGCTGCACGAAGGTGTTACCGGGTGCAAAATTTCGCTAAGTGTGGTATGTAAGAGTGACCACTGTGCAAGGTGTGCATGAGGTGGGCAACGTGTTGGCAAGACACGAAGTCGGAATTTTGGCTAAGTATGAAACTTTTGGTTTCCAAGGTATACTTGTAAAATTGTAAAGTTGATAATATATTGAAATCGAGCAGACTCGTTGTTCCGGGAGTTGGCCGGGCCCCCCCCCCCCCTTATACTATTGCAATTGTGTTTTTTATGTATAATTGTTGTGGATAACGAATGTGTATGGGTGTTCATTAGTATAAAGGAATAATAATAATACTTGGTGAAGAAAAATAAAACTAAGTATCGAATGTTAAAGCGTAGTCCATGAACATAAGTATTGATGAAAAGAAAGTGTTTGGTGGTGCCACACCTCGCTATAAGCGGTTGAAAGACTACCGCAGTTGTAGGGGCGTGACACCAATGGTGCAATATTTAACTACTAAAAACAAACAAACTCAACTTACCTGCGATCGGCCTTGCCACATTGTTTTCAATACTTTCCCCTCCACCTGCAAAACCCTTAAATTCTTCATTAGAATCTAAGAAGGAAGGTAAGAGCATGGGTAGCCATGCCAAGAAAGCCATATGAGATTTGGGGAGTGCGCCCTCCTAAAAATATGTTCCAAGAGATGCCCTTTAGTCTGAATAAGTTGCAAATGCGTAATACCAATACCAAGAAAATGACTCCTCTTTTGGTGCCATGATTCCGTATCATTATCAAGAAAAATCCTAATTCCTTGCACTTTGGTTACTCCCTGTACATTTTCCAGAAACGGTAAAAAAAATTGACACTACTGTATACAAATTTTTACTGAAATTTTTATAATATTTTATAGAAACTTGTTGCAGCAAATCCTAAATTTTTTCTATTGGATCTAAAGAACGGCAGGGCAATTCACCCCGTGCGCAATATCCCATCCAAAATCGCGGAGGTTTTCATGCATATAGCAAATGTTTGAGCACTTACAAATGGTTGTTGTAGAAAATCATGAATGTTTTCTGCTGGATCTAAAAAACGGCAGGGCAATTTATCCCGCGCAATGCCAAGCCCCAAATCGCGAAGTTGATCATGCATATGTATAGTATTATTATAGTCTACTTCAACCAAAAATTTCCTCTCTAGATTTTGAAACCCAAGGAACATTTCCAGTGTGGATTGTCCCATATTCCCACGGTGATATCCCTCCTCTCTCCTATGAAAAAGCAGGCAATATCTAAAAAACATTTCATGTTCCTTTTCATTGAGTGCATCATAACTAATTTTTAATCGCTTTTGTATATCATCTGGAAGTTGTTGATGTACTAGGGAAAGTGTCTCCTGCAAAAAAGATTTATTGTCATTTCTTTCTAACAGGAGTGCCCCAAAAACTTTTAAAGACAACGGCAATCCCTGGCACGCCTCTATAAACTCATCTACCAGATCTTCAAATCCTTGGAGGGGATAGGTCTTACAGAAGGCGTAAGAGCAAAAGAGCTCTCGCGAGTGCTTCATAGAAAGCCCTTTTAACTTATAAATGGAATATTCTTCCACTTCTTCCTTTTTGAGGACATCTCTTTTCCGAGATGTAATTAAAATTAAGCTGTCAAAACGTAAGACATTTTTAACAGGTAAAAATGCATCAAGATGATCCTCATGACCTACGTCATCTAAAATTAATAGGACATGACAACCTTCGAGGTACCTTTTCAGAATCCCTGTACCTTGATGAGTGTTATCTATATTCACATCCTGTTGAGTTAATCCTTTCAAAGCTTTTCTTTGCAACGACTGTAATGAGTTTTTCCTAGCATATTCTCTTACATCTAACAAACAATGGGATTTATTGTAATCTGAACTCATCTTATTTTTTAGAAATATTTGGTGAATTTAATTTTCATTTTTGCGAAGGGGAGAGGCAAAGAGTTATAACTTTTGGGAAGCTACTTTCGTGAAACTAGGTTCGTGCACTACGAAGTAGATTTTGCGGAGCTACCTTCACGAACCGCGAGGCTAATTTCCCAGTCTTGGATTTGGCGCACCTCGGAACTATTCTAGAGACTTAATGAATACTCACAGTAAAAATAACAAGATACGTTTGGAACAACACACTAAAACTTAGTATTCATTTCTTAAACATGAAAATACATCTACATGAGATTGCGGCTCATTCACCAAACAAAATAAAATTTTACAGAGATTTAAACTTACGCGAAGTAACACACAATAAAATAGAGTAACCATTTTTTTCACGCCCCCACCAAAAATTGCTCCACCATTTTCTCCACAGAAACTTGCGCTCTTTTCTTGCTTCTTACTCTCTAACCTCTCTACACATTCCAACCCTTACAAAATGACTTTTACATTCATATATAACTCAACATACAATTTTACATTTAATTCATGACAGAGCGAAATTAGTTTTGATGTTGTTGTTAAGTATGATCAGAGTCGCGCGGGTGTTTCTGGAGTGTGGGCAAGGTTGTTGAATTAATGCTTACCCATATTTGTTTACCTAAGTACATAAATTCTTTATATTCCTTCGTTGGGTTTCTGAATGGTTCGCGTCTAACTTTAGACCTTCTATCTTCACGCTGAGATGCAACCTGCAAAAATGTCTTCAAGCACAGACGCAACTTGCAAAATTGTCTGACATGTTTGGCTACAAAAGTGTCTGACATGTATGACTGTTGTCGGGTTGTTTATTGCGGTGGTTGGGATTATTATTTCCAACACTCCCCCTTAATCACAACTGCCGCCATTGACAATTCCCAAACAGTTTCTGAGATAAACAAAACTTTCTTCTGCCAATGGCTTTGTGAAAATATCAACAAGTTGTTCCTGTGACCTGCAGTGCTGCAACACAATCTCATCATTGTCAATCAACTCTATAATAAAATGATATTTAGCATCAATATGCTTGGTCCTTTTATGGAAGACAAAATTCTTTGACAATGCAATTGCTGAGGTGTTGTCGTAGAAAATAGTTGTCGCGCCCTCTTGGTCATGACGAAGATCCCACAACATCCTTCTCATCTAAACTCCCTGACATGTTGCTGCTATTGCTACGACATATTCAGCTTCTGTTGGTGATGGTGACACTATTGGTTGCTTCTTGGAGTCCCATGAAATGGCTCTGGAACCCAAATGAAAAACATATCCTGGCGTGCTATTTCTGTCATCGACACTACCTGCCCAATCACTGTCAGTGTAACCAACCAGCCTGAAATCACTGGTTGTTGTGTACAAAACGCCATACTATTTTGTCCTGTTGACATACCTCAAAATCCTTTTTGCTGCTTGCCAATGTGTCTCCTTGGGTGTCCCCATGAACCTTGACACCAAACTTACTACATGCATTATATCTGGCCTAGTGGTAGACAAATACATCAGGCTGCCTATCATGCTTTTGTATAATGTCAGATTGACATTGTTGCTGCAATCTTCTTTGCTCAACTTCTAGCCTATGACAGTTGGAGTTGGTGCAGACTTGTTGTTCTGAATTTTAAACCTCTCCAAAATTTTTGCCACATACTTTGGTTGAGAGATAAAAATGCCATTTTCTATTTGCTTCACTTCTATGCCCAAAAAATATGTTAGCAATCCCAAGTCAGTCATTGCAAACTCACTCTTCATTACTTGTTTAAAATCAGCGATGAGAAAATCATCACTGCCTATAAAGATCAAAGCATCTACATATAAGACGACAATTAGAATCTTACCTTCGCTCTCTTTGATGTAGAGAGTAGGCTCACCATCACATTTGTCGAAACCATTGTTCAACAAGTAAGCATCTATCCTACTGTACCATGCGCACGGTGCTTGCTTCAATCCATAAAGAGCTTT
>APFE030972443.1:24904-42178 GCA_000404065.3 Pinus taeda
CCTAGACTCTTAGGTGAGGAACCTCCACTAAGCTCTCTAATCTCTCACTCACAAAATAAAATAATAATTTATCTAAAATTTATATGATCAAAATAAAATAAAAATTTACGTAAGTAGAATTCATATGATCATTCAATATTATCAATTAAATTTATTGATGCGTATAAATAAATTGATAATAAAATGTGATATATATCTATCTATATATATGCGTTTTTGACGTGTGTAAATTAATTGATAATAAAATATGCTTTTAAGATATATTTTGAATTATTAATTTTATAATATATATATATTTATTTCGAAAGGTTTTTATTTCAAATTAACGGGGATGGAACAAATTGTTACTTTTTACAGAGATTCTCAAGGGCATATGCTCACCGTATGCCTAGTTTTAATGGGTATATTGTATTATAGAGTTTGCTAGGTTGCATTGACTTTTAATAAATTTAAAAAATTAGACTTGTGAAGAAGTCTTAGAAAATTCTGGAGCAACCACAATTAGAGAAACTGAGAGGAGACCGAGTGGAGGCATCCACTCATATAGAGACCTCTAGTAAGAGGAAATTTCAAGCCAGGTGAGAAGAGGGATCACATGCAGCCATACCTCTAGGTGTCAAGTGACGCGATGTGACGTGCTAGTCCCCAGAGGGATGAAATTGGGTAGGGTCCATTGAGAGGTTTTATTTCGTGGATTGTACCTTGCTACGAGAGCCCAAAGTACATAATAGTAAGAGTGCAAAGAAAGGTTGAAAACAATGAAAAAAGGCAGAGTTAGTAGAAGATCAAAATTTTCAGTTGACAAAGGCAATATCAATTAAAGACATTGATGACAGATGCATCATATTGATTCAGGTTGAATGCTTTTTTAGTTTTAGGAGTTGTTGTAGAAACAACACTAGAGAGAAGTGTTGCATGCAGAACATTCCAAAGGTTCAGGATTGGGATAGAACTGAATTCCTTTCTTGTTGAGAGAGAGTGTTGAAAATAGCAACAATAAATGTTAAAAATAACATCCATAAATTCCAATTTAATTTGTCCTTGAATTAAATTGTGAATTAAATTTACAATTCTTTTCTCATATAAACTTGTAATAGTTCACTAAGTTAATTTGACTTAGTTAACTTAGTAATTTCGAGTTGAATGTCTTTTGGAAGTCATGTATATGTTCTCCCTAAGTTTTAGGGGTCTAGAATGAGTTTAATTGTGAATTGTAATTAGATAACTCAATTTACTGAGTTATGTTAAGTTAAATTAGTCTAATTGTTTATGGAACTAATAGAGGATTAGGAGTCATTTGGTGCATTGGTGCATCCACAAGTGTCACTCTAGTTAACTAAATATTCCCTCATCATAAAAACATGCATGCCGATTCTGAGAAAGACCCAATTGAGAATAGAGTACAGGGACAATGTACTATCAGTTGTATGATTTACTGAGTTGTAAATATGATGCATGCAATCAGAGAAGGGCCTAATTTTGGATTGCGCAGTTATGGATGAGGAATTTCCCTTTAAATATGGGCTAATTCTCTCAAGAATTGTGCAAAGAATTAGAATCTTAGAGGCTTGAAAATTTGGCTAATTATTGGCCAAAGGAAGTCATTAGGTAGAGGATAGGAAATACTTGTGTAGGTTAAGCTCAAGGTTGAGCAAAGCATATTGTATTCATCCAAATTCTTTGTCCAAGGGTGCAAGGAAATAGGGGCTTGAAGATCAGCAAAAAGGGCTGAGGTTTGGCATGAGCTAGCGTGTGGGATGAGAAGTTGATTATACTTGTGC
Organism: Pinus taeda; assembly: GCA_000404065.3. Classification (NCBI taxonomy): domain Eukaryota; kingdom Viridiplantae; phylum Streptophyta; class Pinopsida; order Pinales; family Pinaceae; genus Pinus; species Pinus taeda. The sequence continues at coordinate 26,686 of APFE030972443.1, forward strand.
AGGGATTTTTCTTGTGAGAACAAGAATTGTATTATCATCTTGGATTTTTGATTAATGCAATATAGATAGTAGGGGTTTTGGGCTGAGGCTTTCCCTGGATACATATTCTGTTATGTGCCATTGATTATCTTCTTCTTGTTCATATTGTTTTCATTAATCTATTAGTTTCCGCTGGTTGAAAATAGAAGTAGATTATTGTCTTGTGCTTTAGTACATTGCATGAGCTTGTGAATCTACAAGATTTTCTACATTCTGTGAACAATTCGAGAGTTTAATGGCTTCTTACCAGGTTCTATTTTTAATAATTTATCCTTATTTTATCCAAGTGTTGTGGAAACTATATGGCTAGGGTTTTTATAAGTATTATAATTATTTTCCCCTTTGTCGAGGGTTTGATGTTTCCGCCTTTGTCTTGGCTAGGATTTAACATTTGGTTCTTTCTTATTTATCAGACAAGTTTATTACAATATAGTCTATGTCTTTATAGTCTAGAACCCCTTTCTGAAGGAAAATTGGTTGATTGTTATAAATTTTCATTTCTTGGTTATTATTACATGAATCTTTCTTTAAATATTATTATGTGTTGGCATTTAGTGATTATTCGCATTCCTTTGAATGAAGTTTTCTACACATTTCTTCGTGGTAAATAATATATTTACATTTAGAGAAAATGTTACATATGTAACATTTCATAGTGCGGGTATTTTTATTTGGTTGTATCCTAATGTTTTTATTTGCGAATAGCATACATTATTATTATTTCTTGGGAATTATGTGAACTAGTTTCCCTTTGTAATTTCAATATACCTAGATGTCTTTGTCTTTAGTAGAGTAGCAATGTATTATGGTTATTTTAATGGTAGGTTAGGATTTCTAGTTTTTATTTATTATGGAGATTAAGGACGGGCCTATACTAGGTCTGTCTAACTCCTTAAGTTATAAAAAGGGACCCATAATTGTTTCTAAGTTTTTGGTTTTAATCAGTTGGTCCAAGAAACTAATGTGGTCCAAAGGGGTTTAAATACTATAAGTGATTAATTCAACACCCTTTATCCTTCTACCTTATATGCTTCTTATTCGCATTATAATAATGTTTGTTCAATATTTCAATTTTGTTTTACATATAAAGTTCTTTTACATAATTTTCCAGTTGGGTTCTTTTACCCATTTTGTTACTATTAGTATTGTCAATATTTAATGGGTAAGTGGGGCATGGCCTTCTTCTAGGACCTGCTATTTTCCCTTCTGAATGCATAAGTTATGTGTATATTAAAAAACATGGGTTGTTTCAAATAATGGGCATTTATCCATTAGGTTTGGAACTAACCTATTCATTTCAAATCATCTTTAATTAAATGAAACATATAACTTCCATTTTATAACACAATACATCATGCATATCAAATATTTCATAACCATTACACCAATCAAGGATTTATTTTAGACAAGTTATAATATTCCATTATAATCAATCATTCATAACAAAGACACTTATATCTCTACAGTTATAGAAAGACGCTTTAGTTCTGGAAATCAACCATGCAAAATACTTATCTAATTTTAGGTTTAGGCTACCACCAAATTACCGAGGAGAAAATACTGCTCCACCAAACCAACAAGTTCATGTAGCCTTTACTATTACTGCCCCCGATCTAGTTTACTTGCAGAACAGTTCTTTAGATAGGTACCAAAACAGGTCCACCTTGAACCTTTTGACCACACCATGTCTATCTAGGTTTATTATAGACCTTATAGGTCTAACAGGGTATTCCACTAGCTAGGTAGCTCAAGAATCCCTTTTTCTGGTAGTTTCCTACCCTTCTTTAACTACTTCTTATCTAAGGAATTAGTTTCATTTCTTCTCTTGGACCTCCTCCAACCAGATTCCAAATCTCTAGGTTACCTCAGGCTTTTCCCCCTCACCCTCTTGGCCCCCGTCTCCCTAATTGATATAATTTATCTCTAGGGAGAGGAATAATTGTATTTTAAATATATGGTAAGTAAAATTATCACTTAGCATTTTTTCCCTTTAGTAATTCTTTTGTAAACCATAACTAATTTCAATTAATAAAATTAAAATAAACATCCATGTTTATTATCTATTCATGTTAGGCGGTCTGCCAAATTACTTTAGTAAAAGTAGATTAAGTATTCACTTTTCACTAAGGGGTATTACATCTCCCCCCCCCCGCCCCCAAAGAAAAACACTTTCCTCAGTGTTTGCTTATAGCCCTTCAAAACATGTTGGGATTTACTTCATGCATGAAATTTTCATCTTCCCAAGTTGCTTCTTTTCGGCTAAAGTGCATTCACTGCACTTTAACCTCGGTGATAGCTTGCTTCCATAGCATGATTTCTCTTTAATCGAGAATACACAGAGATTCCCCAGGAACTCTCCATCTGGTTCGACCTATATTAACAATCATCAGAGCTATAATTAGTTTCCATCGATCATTATTTAAGAAACATGTATATATATAATCATTTCAGATTCTATTACAAGAACCATCAATTTTAATTTATGTACCCAACAAGGGTCATCAACATGCATCACAACCCAATAGAGGTCAACAACCTGCACTCAATAAGAGTTAGCAGCATTATTGTAAACTCATCAACAATGACATTAAATCCTTTTTACTTAGCAAATGGTTTTTCCAATCGAAAAGGACCCCACCATGTGGTCCCACTATAAATTTCATATCATGGAATGCCAATTCCATTTGCACTATTTACATAATAATATTTGAGAAACCATTTATTGTTCTTGTCTTTTATGATAGATTGAAACTAATTTATTATCATACTAGGTAGCACTACTACACTTATTCAATGTTACATATGGATTAGTCATGCATAAGTAAAGTTTAGGATAACTTCATTTTCCTTCCATACTCAATGTGGCTATATTGTTGTATACTTTGTCCAAGTAAACTTAATTATACCCATCTTGGGTTGCTTGCTATTTTCTTTTAACACAAAACCAGGAATTCACTTTGCAGCATTCCTCCAATTTTGGCCTTTATCATCCTGCATTACATGTTGTTGATGAAACTTATATGTAATTTTATTTTTGTGTATAGTTATAAAACTTCCCCCTTTTTCGCTCATAAGCATATTGATTGTCTCACACTCACTACGTTACTCTAGTATAATTCTTTTCTTCCATATCGGTTCACAACATGTTATTCACTTCATTCAACATCATGTTATTTTACTACCTTCCCATGTGAGGTCTGGTGGAATGTTAATAAACAATAGTTTTGCCCCACCATGGGAAATTATAATTATTTTATTAGACCACTCACATAGTAATCAATGAAAATTTTCCTTACCTTGTTCCGATGATGGCTTGCAATCAATGTTATGTTCTTTAGACACCATCATAATTTCATGGTACCAAATATGCCACAACCAAAACATTACCAAATTTCTAGGACAATCGCTTCAACTTACCACTTCCACTGTAGATATTATCTTTGTCCTTTGTTCAAGTGGATTCAGTCATGTCCACGTTATATATCCATTGTTTATTTCATACAAATTCCCTATCAAGCTTTCCCCAGTAGACCATTGAGGCTAAAAGAACAAGACAATTCAAGGGCATAATCTAAAGTAGTATGTCATACTTAAAATCAACAAAATATAACAAGAAAATTACATCACCAAATTTTACAATCGTATTTCTTTGACATGCCTCACCCATGAGTTTCTCAAAACTCCCTTCTTGGGGTTTGCATTATTCTCTTATTTTACAAATTATTGATCAAGATGTATGGAGGTTATATGTGCTCCTTCTTTTTCTTAAGTGCAATCAGCTATGGGGTCCTTCCCCTCATTGCATCGTTGTGCCTGTCAGTTGCCTCAACACATCATGTTAGTGGGGTTATCTTGAAATAATGATTTTGAAAGAATATGCCCATTCTAATCAACCATTTGATGAAATTTCACTTATGTCTATAAAAATCATATTGAATTTCTTGAAGGTACTTATCTGGGGTAACATTGACTAGTGGCATGTTGCACTTTCCATGTTGGCAACATGTATAGGTAATGCTTTTGTCAATTTACTACCAAAATTTTCTTTATCATATCTTAATGCCACATTTTTATTAGTTACTTTACTTAGTTATTTACATGCTTTTAATCACATTTTACCTATATCCACTATTAGTCCTTTAAGTTGTGTTAAGAAAACAAACTCCCTAAAGTATTTAATATACACTTTCATTTTGTCTCAAATAATTTTTTGGATCCATCACATTCAAGTTATTTTTTGTGATCAAGTTTTCGAACCCTCAGCTGTGGTTCTTCTTCATTGTCGTGAGTTCCTAACTTGCATATTTCTCCTATGGTTCGCTATTTAGCTTATAATATTTTGAAAACTTTAAAAGCAAAAAAAATTAGACAAACAAAGACAAGGTTAAGAGTTCTCTCCTTGAAGTTTATGGCTGTATCATTTGGCTTTAAATTTTTTAGATATATACATATATTTTACTGTAGTTCTACTAAATTTCCCATGGAATCTAGCCTGCATATTTTCTTGTTTATCTTGATGTACCAACTGGAATCAAATCTTTAGCTATTAGTGTTATAATTAACACTCATTAGGGTCAATTTTAAGGAAAGTATAGGTCGGGTTTAGGGCCACTTGTAGCTAATTTGGGTTCCCTAAAAGAGGCCCTAAAAACTTAGAAAATGTGTAGCACTCAAACCTTAACACATACATCAAGACGTCTTAGAACAAGGGCATGGATTCCATGAGATTTTATGCCAAGTGATGGAGGAAGGTCCTAAAGAATTCAAGACAAAATTTGTATACCCTATATTAGGGTTACTCCAGTGATACTGCAACGAAAGTATCCCTGTTAGTAGTCTGAGTTGTGAAGCCTTGGTTCTAATCTAGAAGGTAGGATTGAAACTCTAAAGGAGACACAATTTTTGTTGGTGTATCCTTGAGATCAAGGCATTTGGTGCATGCACAAGTTTTGTGTATGAGTAGATACTTTGTGAGGAAAAAATATCTTCAAGTGCAAACTAAAGAATAGGAGAATGACAAGGCGAAAAGATTTTTTGGATCAAGTAGAAAGAATGGTTTATAGAATTTTTTTCATACGAGACAGACAACAATATTTAGAAGCCCTAGTTCCCTGATTTGTGTGAAAAAATCAAAGATAAGAGTTCCATTTGCAACAATCTAAAGGGATTGAAATTAAGTATATCCATCAATGCTATAATTGAGCCAATAATAGTGATGAGGAGGCAATCTATTCACTGTTAGAGGGTAGGTCTACAAGCCTTAGGAGAGGGATGCTCTAGCGGCCCAAGATTAGTTAAGGATTCAATTGAATATGGGAAGATATGAAGCATAAGAAAAATTGCAGCATTGAGGTCCAGATTGTGACAAGTTTATGTAATAATAATTACATTAAGCCTAGGGTTTTTTGGTGACTCCTGTAGATAGCCCTAAGTGCAATGGTTGATATGGAAATCAATCATGCTAGGAGAGGCATAACTATTGAAATAAGGTAGTGCATCCAAGAGAGCCAGATTGATTGTCCTAGTTTATTGTGAAAGAAGGACATTTACAGTGAGAATAAACGCAATCCTCCATGCCCTGTGTTTTTCTTCATTGGACAATCACAGGAAGGAAATAGAGGGAAGAAGTCCCCAAGTGTTTAGGAGCAATAGTGGGAAAGTTAGGAGTGGTGCACAAATAGAATTGTGAGCAACTCACAAGAAGATCCTATGTGTTTATTTGTTGATAAAAAAATGATCAAATAGAGGACATATTGGTGAGTCATGTTCAGTGACCTAAAGGAGCAAGATTCATTGATAGAGGCTGAAATTCTTGTTGCTAGATATTAGGAGCAGATGGAACTACAAAAGTGTTCATGACACATGGACTGAAAGGGTTGTGTGTGGCCACTATCAGCAAGTAGATCAATTGTTGTCTTGTCCAGGGTAGATTAGCAGTCAAAGTGATTTACTCCAAGTACTATTTTTTATTCTTGTATGAGTGATTATATGAGGGTCATGGTCCCCAGTATGGGAACCCTAGACTATTGTATTATAGGTTGTTAATATAACGAAGAAGGGTTGAAATATTTAAAAATTGTAATGTGCACTAGTTGATTCACTAATGTGTATTTTTCTGATGTGAAAAGTAGGATGGTTAAGGAATTTGAGTGTGTTTGTATTAATGATACTAAGAAAAAACCCAGACTCTCATGTCCCATGGAAATTCAACGTGGTATTAGAGCCAAGTTTGAAGGCCCAATGGATTAGAGAGTGTACAGTGGATATCGTGTAGACTCGGAGGGAGTCTAGCTTCATAGGGAGTATTCCTAAGGAAGTTTGATATCTTTAGGTTTTGATGAGGTAGAAGACATTATAGAGACAATGATCCATTCTATAGGGTATGCCAAATGGGCTAGTGTTTCCAATGATGTTGGTTACTTCCAAGAAGTGGAAGTACCTCCCTCGCTAAGAGGGGGTGTTGAATTGTGTATCTTAGGAGGTACTCCACAAGATTAGATCTAGGTTTTGTGTGAGTTTGGTCACAAAAGGGGTTTGTGGGAAAATAACCCAAGTGAGTGGGTTTTAGACCTAGATGGAGCTTAAAATTGTAAAAAGAAAATTAAAAGTGAAAAATTATATCCTAAGTCTAAGTGGATAAAACCATGACATTCTAGAGGGTTCCTAAGAGGCTTACGAGAATTTATTTAAGAAGGCCTAATGCTATGCTAGAGATCATCAAGTGAAGAGGTTCTTGTTTGATCATTAAAGGATGTTGAGATGTAGCCTAAAGGATCACCTAGATTGAGAGTCAAGTAGGGATGCATAAGGGCTAGTTCATCCATCAAGGGTTTCGATCAAGGAGAGGAAGCCTAGTAAGAGGTGCCACAAACCTAGAAGGGTCAAATAAAAGAAAAATTTGAGTATCCCATTGGCATACTTTCCTTGAGACACATACACTTGCCCATCCTTCTACCACACTTCCATGCCTAGAAAGTAGTGCATGAGACCCATGTCTTTCATCTCGAACTCTCTTGCAAGGTCCTCCTTGCAAGACATGATCAACTGATCATCACCAGTCAATATGAGATCATAAACACATAAAGAACAATGATCAACTGCTTACCTTCTACCATGATGTGGTACAGGTTTGCATTGGCTTCACTCTTTGTGAAGCCAAACCTGGTGGAGTAGTTGTTGATCCTGGTGCACCAAGCTTGAGGTGCTTACATCAGCCCGTACAAAGCTCTCTTGAGTCGGCACACATGAAACTCACGATCAAAGGCCTCAAAACCTTTCGGCTGCTCTATGTACACCTCGTCCTCAATCTTTCCATTGAGGATTGCAGTCTTCACCTCCATCTCATGGATCTTCCAACCCATCTGTGTTGATAGTGCTAACATCGATCTGATAGATGAGTACCTTGCTACAGGAGAAAAAATCTCATCATAGTTGATCCCCTTGACCTATGAGAAAGCACAGGCAACAAATCTTGCCTTATGTTTCTCAACACTACCATTAGTAGCTTGTTTTACCTTGTAAAGCCAATGGGAACTCACAACTGACTTGTTCTCCGGTCTTGGAACCACATCCCAAACACTATTCCGAGCTATGGAGTCATACTCCTCCACCATAGCATCAACCCAAATCGGTTTCTACACTGCTTCCTCAAAGGAAGATGGCTCAGTCTCAATACATTCCCCAACAAGGGCCATGTATCTAGTGTACCTATCAGGTGACCTCCTCTGCCTACGGTGAGAACATTGTTCTCCCACATTCTCTCTCACAGCTAACAACAATCTGTCAGCTTCCCTTGACTGCTTTCGCCCATCTCTCGAAGACTTTGTTTGAGTGGATGCCTCCACTCCTGGAACCTCTGCATGTGGCTACTCCACATCAGTCTCAAGCTCCTCCTCCTTAGGAGCCAAAAGTTCTTCCACAACGTGTAGTTGGAGCTCCCTCTCAAGGGAAACTCGCATGGCCTTCTGCTCATCAAACTTTAGATCTTTGCATACCACTGTCCTCCGACTGGTAGGCAAGTACACCCAATAGTTGTGAGGTGTATCAATGTACCCAACAAGTATCCCCAACTCAGCTGTTGGCTCAAGTTTCTTCCAGGAATATTTGGTCACATGGAAAAATACCGATGAGCCAAAGATCCTAAAGTGACTCACATCTGGTCTCTTCCTAGAAAAATCTTCTTTTGGTGTCTTCATCCCAAGTATGCGATGTGGGCTTCTATTCTGAAAATAGACCGTTGTGTTGCATGCCTCAGCCCACAAATGAAGTGGTAGGCCTTGGTCATGCAGCATCGCTTGAGCTGCCCCCATGATCGTTCTGTTGATCGTTTAGGCCACCCCATTATGTTGTGGGTTATGAGGTGCCGATAATTCCCGTTTAATTCCTTCCAATGCATAGAAGTCCTTAAACTCTTGAGAAACATACTCTCCACCATTGTCACTCCTCAAGGCCTTGATCTTCTTCCCAGATTCTTTCTCAACCAAAGCTTTGAACTCACAAAACTTTGAGAAGGTTTGATCCTTCTTCTGCATACAATAGATCCAGCATTTACGAGAAAAATCATCAATGAAAATCACATAATACCTTTGTTTCGCGGTGGATTTTGTCAAGAATGGTCCACACACTTCTGTATGAACTCACTCTAAGATCGCCTCAGCTCGATTCTCTCAATCATGAAATGAAGACTTGGCATACTTTCCCAAGGTACAACCTTTGCATGTGTCCACTTGCTCAAGTTTACCTTTGGGAAGTCTAGTAGAAATCTTCTTCATTACCTTCAAGGCCCCATGATGCAAGCGACCCAACTGCCTATGCAATAACTCGCCAATGTCTTGGCTTTGCACCAATTTTGCTTTCGAACTCAATGCAACACAATCATCTACCTCCAACTTGTAGAGATTCTTCACTCGAATCCAAATCCTCTTGGCCTGACCCGTGGCTGTGTCTCACGAACGCCTTTCCTTTACTGAAGGCTACATCATAGCCTTTGTCTTCCAACATTGTGACAGATACCAAGTTCTTCTTCAGTCCAGGAACATACTTTACATCAATCAGGGTGAGAGGAGTTCCATGCTCCCTCTGAAAAACAATCATGCCTTCACCTAAAACACGGTACTTTCCATCATCGCCCATCTCTATGCACATCTTGAGGTCTTTCTCCTCAAAGGTACTGAATAAACTCTTATCGCCGGTCATGTGGAGTGAGGCTCCACTATCCAGGTACCAAACACAACCCACCATCGATGAAACCGTACATGCGATGAGGGTAAAATCCAATTCGATCTAAGAGGCCAGTGCCTCACCTTTCGATCCTTTCGAGGATCTCTTCTTGGATTTATTCAATGGAGAATTAGTTTGCTTAATGGCCCACCTCATGACAGTTAAAGCATCTCACTTTAGATTTGTCAATCTTCTTCCCACCATGAGAATAACTCGATTTGGAATGGGAAGCCTTCCCTTTCCCTTTCCTTGCCTTACTGGCTAAGGCTATATTTTCTTCATCATCATGCTTAGATGAAGAACCATCTCTGGTGCTTCCCTTGATCTCCTCCTGCATCAGATCCAACCACAGTCGTTCCAAATCCAACAGTTTCTCTCTTCCATTCACAGAGTCCTAGTAGTTATGCCAGCGCTTAGGAAGACCGAGGAGAGCAAGACTCACCATATCATCGTAGGTTGTAGTTATTCCTACACTACCAAGCTCATCTCTACAGGTGGTGAGCTTGTTCAGATATGTAGAAATAGTGTCACCCTTTTCGGACTAGATTTTCCAAAGCTTGTCCTTGAGCACCAATTTCCTTTGGTCGACGTTGTTCTGATAGAGACCCTTCAATGTCTTCCACATTGAAAATGGAGACTCCTTCCCATGTAGACTCGAAACAATATGGTCTCGAACTCCCTATAGAAGAATCTCCCTCACCTTCACCACACACTTCTTCCATTCAGCCACTTCTCGGGCATTAGTTGCAACTGGCTTGGGGATTTCTGGATCAATGAAATCCTTCAAACCATTGTCTTCTAATACTGCTTCCATGCGATCCTTCCATGCTATATAATTTGAGATGCCATCCAATGCATACTCGAGTCTCAAGCCATTGAACGCCATTGGTGAACTTAGAGGTATGATAAGAATTCTACTTTACTTCTCCAACTAAGAACTTCAAACTTCGAATTTTTCCTTCTTCAGTATATTTTTTACTTCTTCGATCACCTTTGCTCTTATACCATGTAGAAATTCTCACTGTAGATTACCTGATAATGCAATATATCGAAGCAAAATACTTAATCTTCTTCTATAATCAAACTTTTGGAAGCTTAATCGATTTGAGCAAGATCAAGCAAAACACATATAACAGAGAAGAAGAATCAATACACATGAAACACAAAAGAACACTCCGGGGAAAGCCTCAGCTAAAAAACCCACTATATGTATTATCATACAAGTGGAAATATCTCAAGATTACACAAAGCTTTAGCTCTCACAACTATCCAACTCTTAGTACAATCCTTCACTCCTGCTCATAGACAAAATAGACAACTCATATGCCTTCTCCTTTGTCCTCCAAGCTTCCAATTTTTTTGCGTAGTTTTCCCTAGGTGCTCCAGTTGTAACCTTGTGTGACAATGATCTCACACACTACTCCAACACACTATAAAACTGTGCAAATATCAAGGAATGAATTCCTTCTGCATGCAAGAGATTTTCTTATAGGAAAAATTCTTGCAACTGATAATACATTGTCCCTGCCGTTAATCTCAAATGGGTCTTTGTCTGAACTAACATGCATGAGTTATTTATGAGAGAATATTCAGTTATCTGGAGTACACTAGTTTCATGCATGCATGCATTAACTGAATGAACTCACAATTAGTTCCTCCAACAGTTTGGAACTAATTTAACTGGACTTAACTTGGTTAACTGAGTTAACTAATTACAACTCAAATACAACTCATCCTTATCTCCTTAATTAAGGGATAACTTCCTCAATCAAAGGGATAATTGTTGCATGACTTCACAAAGACTTCATGTTTGAATTTCTCCAAGTAATTAAATCGAGATGAATTAATTAATTATTTTTCAAACAGTTGGTGAGACTAAATTCGAATTTTAATTCAAGGACAAATTAAAATTGGAATATCTTGAAATGTTATCTTCAGCAATGCTATTTTTAGCATTTCTTGTTACTATTTTGAACACTCCCTCTCAAAAATAAAGGGATTATCTGCCACCCCGATCATGTCTCTATGGAACTCGAATTTACACTTTTACAATGCCTTAGTCAAAATGTTTGCATCTTGCTCCTCGGTCGAAATATACTGCAACAACATGATCCTCCTTGCCACATAGTCCCTGAGATGATTATACCAAATGTTGATATGCTTGGACCTGTCATGAAATACTTGATTCTCAGAGAGTTTGATACAACTCTGATTATCACAATAGATCACAGTTGAATCCATCCTCTGATCAAACAAACCAGCTTCCGCATCCAGATGGCCTCACATGTTGCCTGACTTGCAGCGATGTATTCAGTCTCTACCGAACTGAGTGCAACTGACCTTTGTTTCTTCTTGTACCAAGAAACTGTTGCTAACCCAAGGTTGAAAATTGCTCCTGATGTGCTCTTCTGATCTGATGGACTCCCTGCCCAATCTGCATCAGTGAAGCCCTGTAACTTCACTCCTTCTGTCCATCTATACCATAATCCATACTGAGATGTGCCTCTGAGGTATCTCAAAACATGCTTAGCTACCTTCCAAAACAGCTTGGTAGGTTGAACCATAGCTTGACTCAGATGGTTCATGGCATAGCACAAATATGGCCGTGTGTTCACTAAGTACATCAGTGAGCCCACAAGCTACCGATAGATAGTAGCTTCTACTACTTCTCCTAAACTAGCATCCTCTTCCCTCCAGTTACCTACTAGAGGAGTTTGCATGGGCTTGCACTTCTCCATGTGGAATCTCCTAAGTATCTCATTGGCATACTTGCCTTGAGACATAAACACTTCCCCATCTTTCTGCCACAATTCCATGCCTAGAAAGTAATGCATGAGACCCATGTCTTTCATCTCGAACTCTCTTGCAAGGTCCTCCTTACAAGACGATTAACTAATCATCACCAGTGAATACGAAATCATCAACATAAAGAATAATGATCAACTACTTACCTTCTACCATGATGTGGTTTCACTCTTTGTGAAGCCCAACCCAGTGAAGTAGTTGTTGATCCTAGTGTACCAAGCCTAAGGTGCTTTCTTCAGCCCATACAAAGCTCTCTTGAGTCGGCACACATGCGACTCACGATTGAAGGTCGCAAAACCTTCCAGCTGATCTATGTACACCTCCTCCTCAATCTTGCCATTGAGGAATGCAGTCTTCACATCCATCTCATGGATCTCCCAACCCATCTGTGTTGATAGTGCCAACATCGATCTGATAAATGAGTACCTTGCTACAGGAGAAAAATTCTCATCATAGTCAATTCCCTCGACCTGTGAAAACCAAGGGCAACAAATCTTGCCTTATGTTTCTCAACACTACCATCAGCAGCTTGTTTTGCCTTGTAAATCCAACAGGATCTCACACCTGACTTGTTCTCCGGTCTTGGAACCACATCCCAAACACTGTTCTGAACTATGGAGTCATACTCCTCCACCATAGCATCAACCCAAATCCGTTGATGCACTACTTCCTCAAAGGAGGATGGCTCAGTCTCAATACATTCCCCAACAAGGGCCATGTATCCAGTGTACCTATCAGGTGATCTCCTATGTTTGCACTGAGAAGATGGTTCTTCCACATTCTCTCTCGCATCCGACAATAATCTATCAGCTTCCCTTGAGCGCTTCCGCCCATCTCTGGAAGACTCTGCTTGAGTGGATGCCTCCACTCCTGGAACCTTTGCAAGCGACTGCTCCTCATCAGTTTGAAGCTCCTCCTCCTTAGGAACGAAAAGTTCCTCCACAGCCTGTAGTTGGAGCTCCTTATCAAGGGAAACTCGCATGGCCTTCTGCTCATCAAACTTTAGATATCTGTGTATCACTGTCCTCCAACTGGTTAGCAAGTACACCCGATAGTCGTGAGATGTATCAGTGTACTCCACAAGTATCCCCAACTCAGATGTCAGCTAAATTTTCTTCCAGGCATATTTCATCACATGGAAAAATACCGATGAGCCAAAGATCCTGAAATGACTCACATCTGCTCTCTTACCAGAGAAAGCTTCTTCTAGTGTCTTCATCCCAAGTATGCGATGTGGGCTTCTATTCTGCAAATAGACCATTGTGTTGCATGCCTCAACCCATAAATGAAGTGGTACACCTTGGTCATGCAACATCGCCTAAGCTACCCCCACAATCATTATGTTCTTCCTTTCGGCCACCCCATTCTGTTGTGGGTTATGAGGTGCCGTCAATTCCCGTTTAATTCCTTCCATTGCAGAGAAGTCCTTAAACTCTTGAGAGACATACTCTCCACCATTATCACTCCTCAAGGCCTTGATCTTCTTCCCAGATTCTTTCTCAACCAGAGCTTTGAACTCACAAAAATTTGAGAAGGTTTGATCCTTCTTCTACATGAAATATATCCAGCATTTATGAGAAAAATCATCAATGAAAATCACATAATACCTTTATTTCGCGATGGATGCTGTCGAGAATGGTCCACACACATCTGTATGAACTTGCTCTAAGATCGCCTTAGCTCGACTGTCTCGATCATGAAATGAAGGCTTGATGTACTTTCCCAAGGTACAACCTTTACATGTGTCCACTTGGTCAAGTTTACCTTTGGGAAGTCCGGTAGAAATTTGCTTCATTATCTTCAAGTCCCCATGGTGCAAGTGGCCCAACCGCCTATGCCATAACTCACCAATGTCTTGGCTTTTCGCCAATTCTGCTTTCAAACTCAATGCATCACAGTCATCTACCTCTAGCTTGTAGAGATTCTTCACTCGAATCCCAATCTTCTTGGTCTGACCCATGGCTATGTGTCTTAGGTACGCCTTTCCTTTACTGAAGACTACATCATAGCATTTTTCTTCCAACATCATGACAGATACGAATTTCTTCTTTAGTCCAGGCACATACTTTACATCAGTGAGGGTGAGGGGAGCTCCATGCTCCCTCTGAAAAAAATTCGTGCCTTCACCTAAAACACGGTACTTTCCATCATCGCCCATCTCTATGCACATCTTGAGTTATTTCTCCTCAAAGATACTGAATAAACTCTTATTGTCGATCATGTGGAATGAGGCTCCATTGTCCAGGTACCAAACAGAACCCATCATCAATGAAACCATACATGCGATGAGGGTAAAATCCAATTCAAACTAAGAGGCCAGTGCCTCACCTTCTGATCCTTTCGAGGATCTCTTCTTGGATTTCTTCAAAGAACAATTAGTTGCATAATTGCCCACCTCATGACAGTTAAAGCATCTTACTTTAGATTTGTCAATCTTCTTCCCACCATGAGAAGAACTCGATTTGGAATGGGAAGATTTCCCTTTCCCTTTCCTTGCCTTACTGGCTAAGGCTAGATTTTCTTCATCATCATGCTTAGATGAAGAATTATCTCTGGTGCTTCCCCTGATCTCCTCCTGCATCAGATCCAACCACAGTCGTTCCCAATCCGACAATTTCTCTCTTCCATTCACATAGTCTTGGTAGTTATGCTAGCTCTTAGGAAGACCGAGGAGAGCAAGACTCACCATATCGTCGTCGGTTGTAGTTATTCCTACACTACCAAGCTCATCTCTGCAGGTGGTGAGCTTGTTCAGATGTGTAGAAATAGTGTTGCCCTTTTTAGACTTGATTATCCAAAGCTTGTCCTTGAGCACCAATTTCCTCTGGTCGATGTTGTTCTGATAGAGATCCTTCAATGTCTTCCACATTGAAAACAAAGTCTCCTTCCCATGTAGACTCGAAACGATATGGTCTCAGACTCCCTCCAAAATAATCTGCCTCGCCTTCGCCACACTTCTTCCATTCAGCCACTTCTTGGGCATTAGCTGCAATTGGCTTGGGGATTTCTTGATCAATGAAATCCTTCAAACCATTGTCTTCTAATATTGTTTCCATGTGATCCTTCCATGCTATATAATTTCCTCTGGTCGATGTTGTTCTAATAGAGATCCTTCAATGTCTTCCACATTGAAAATGGAGTCTTCTTGCCATGTAGACTCGAAACAATATGGTCTTTGACTCCCTCCAGAAGGATCTGCCTTGCCTTTACCTCACACTTCTTCCATTCAGCCACTTCTTGGGCATTAGCTGCAACTGCCTTGGGGATTTATTGATCAATGAAATCCTTCAAACCATTGTCTTCTAATACTATTTCCATGTGATCCTTCCATGCTATATAATTTGAGATGCCATCTAATGCATACTCGAGTCTTAAGCCATTGAATGCCATTGGTGAACTTAGAGGTATGATAAGAATTTGATTTTACTTC